>WFMF01000503.1:0-43594 GCA_011033025.1 Beroe forskalii | reverse complement strand
ATCTTTGTTTGAAAATGATTTTTTCATGGACCAAAAATGACTGCTTCCAATAGCTTTTACTGTCTCAAAATACTTGGTTAAATTTTGTTACACATTTGTTCTTATCTGGTTACATTTCGTAAAATATTTTCCTACAACACACGCGTTAAGGATGCGCCTTTTTAGCCTAGAATAGCAACTTTTCCTTAACCTCACGTGCAGCTCTTGGCAGCAGGGTTCGACAAACGAGAAACACAACACACGAAATGATATTCAGGCTATCGAAGTGATTCATTTTGCAGCAGCAAACACTGCTACTGTATATCCAACTAATGGGACAGAAAATTTGGCTTAATCCTTCTGACAGACCCGTCAATGATAAACAGCTTCACAAATGATTTAACTTGATAGTCGGAAGACCAAATTCGAGCGAATGTGAATCCGTGTTCGAGAGTAGGTATCACATCAATAGTTGGATTAAGGTTACAATTCCAACTAGCTCACATTTAACCACTGCTATGGCCACAAATTAGTGAATTCATAATTGAAACCAGTTACACCACATCCAGAAGGCATTGAGCTGTCGACCAAGCATAAATTTGATCCTTCCAAGCCTTCTGATGAGAACCAGGGGCAAAAAGTGGTGAAAAAGGCCAAAATTGGCAATTTTAGGGGACAAGCTCAATTAACCACAAAGAGTGGCAAATATTGAGAAAAGTATAAATCTCTGAGATCTGAAACCAAGTCCAGCAGCAGAAGATGAGATGTAAATCAATGGGGCTTGAAAAATTTACCTCATGTTGGCTCGATGGTGGTGAAGGTTAAGCGGGTTTCCAGCTTGTAGCGCGCGTGGTTATTTCACCACCACGGCTGAAAAAAAGGAGAAAAGTTCTGAGACTTGGTGGTTAGGTGGAGACTGCATTGCGAAATAGTTTGGTGAAGGTCCTACATTTTACCTCAAAAATGTCAGTGGTGGTTAACGATAAGTAAACTTTCCAGCAGCGTGGCGTAGTTTGTAACTGGTTTCGTTTAACCACAGCCAACAGCAAAAGACCAATTCAACAGAGCCAACATATTGTGTTAGAACTCCATTGCGAAAATCATATGCAATGGGTTTCAAATGGTTAAAATCAAATTTAACCACCAATTGGGCCCAAACATTTTTTTCGACTTGTCATCCACTGAAATCGTTTAACCACAATAACAACTACAACATAGACCAGACTATCAAAATTTTTGTTGTATATGGTGCCAATAATGCCAGAAATTCCCAACACCAGTAATTTTTCTGTATCTGATGTAGTCTTGGTGGTGGTTAACGATAACCTTTATTTTTAGGCTAGTTGGACAACTGGTTTTGAAGTTTTAACCACATAACTCCACAACGCAAAGTTATAATTGGCTCAAATTCAGTTTGGTAGTTTATCTTAATGGTATGTTTCTTTCTGAATTGGAATTAACCATCAAAATTCAATTTAACCACTTTATGGCCCAAAAACAGCATTTTGCTTAAAATGGCCATTTCTGGATAATGTCCTTTTAACCACCCCTTTCAGCACCCAAAAATGTTCAGAATGATATAAATTTGATTGCATATACTCTTTAACACCTTAGAGAACATTCTCCTCTCAAATTCAGGACAAAAAGGTGCCAATTTAGTGGTTAAAATCCCCAAATTTAGGTTAAAAATGCCTTTTTTGATCTATTTAACCACCAAAAATCAACAAAATGCATATTTTTCATATTATATATTATGTAGTTTCTATCATCAAAATATGTGTATGACAGTTTCCAATTCCTACAGGCCATTATTAACCACTATTTTGATGATTACAGATTATAAGCTATTTTACCAATGTTTATTTTAACCACATTTATGGCAACAATTTAGCTTTTTAAGTGGAAATTTCAATGAAATACTAAAATGAAGGCTTATATCAGCTTCTGAGACCATTTTCAGCCAAAACGAATTTCAGAAAGTGGTTAAATGTGACTTTTTCTACTTTAACCACCAAAAAAACCACATTTGGAATGAATTTTAACCATTTACTTTACAACACTATCTGCTCTTATCATTTGAGAGTCATAATAACCTTACTTTGAGGTCAATTGCAGGATTTTTAACCATTTTTCAGCAACATTAAGACAACCCACCGATTTTAGCCCTATTTTGCTTGTCCCCCAAACTGTACCCTTAATCCAACTATTGATGATCAGGTAAAGATGTCAACTGGTCATCACACATTCACTCGTCAAGGAAGATGTGGCAGAAGTAAGAGGGGCTTGTAATCACTCGTCCAGGATGTCGTAGTCGAGTAGGAGGGGCTAGTCATCACTCGTCAAGGAAGGCGTGGTATGAGTAGGAGGGCTGGTCATCACTCGTCATGGAAGGCGTAGTAGGAGTTGGAGATGCTGGTCATCACTCGTCAAGGAAGGCGTGGTAGGAGTAGGAGCGGCTGGTCATCGCTCGTGAAGGAATGCGTGGTAGGAGCAGGAGGGGCTGGCCATCACTCGTAAAGGAAGGCGTAGTAGGAGTAGGAGGTGCTGGTCATCACTCGTCAAGGAAGGCGTGGTAGGAGCAGGAGGGGCTAGTCATCACTCGTCAAAGAAGGCGTGGTAGGGGTAGGAGGGGCTGGTCTTCGCAGGTCAAGGAAGGCGTGGTAGGAGAGTAGGAGTTGGAGATGCTGGTCATCACTCGTCAAGGAAGGCGTGGTAGGAGTAGGAGCGGCTGGTCATCGCTCGTGAAGGAATGCGTGGTAGGAGCAGGAGGGGCTGGCCATCACTCGTAAAGGAAGGCGTGGTAGGGGTCGGAGGGGCTAGTCATCACTCGTCAAGGAAGGCGTGGTAGGGGTAGGAGGGGCTGGTCATCGCTCGTCAAGGAAGGCGTGGTAGGAGTAGCAGTAAGAGGGGTTGGTCATCACTCGTCAAGGAAGACGTGGTAGGAGTTGGAGAGGCTGGTCATCACTCGTCAAGGAAGGCGTGGTAGGAGTAGGAGACTAGGAGTGGTCAACAGATGTAATGAATAATGATTCCACCCGCAGTGGGGGGCTTTATATATGTGTCTGTTGACACCCAATCAAGCATGACGAATGCGCGCATTCACATTCCATCCCTTATGACGTTGACACCATTCACATGCTATGACGTATGACGTATTTTGATTCGTATACATTCCACATTCCAGCCATATGACGTTGACACCATTCGTATCCAATGACGTATGACGTATTTTGATTCGTACACATAAACACATTCCACATTCCAGCCATATGACGTTGACACCATTCGTATCCAATGACGTATGAAGAATATTGCACTGCGCGCATTCCACATTCCAGCCCATTTTATGACATTGACGGGTTGTTATTGAGGACTTTGATCATTGTCACTAACAACTTACGGCCAAGTATTTTGAAACTAGAACCTAGAACCATCCAATTTTGCAGGGAAACGCTGGTTACATTTTGCAACAATTTGCTCCACTTTTGGCGAAACATCATATTTTGTCACAAAATTTGAGATTTTTGGTCATATACGTCGGCCGCGGTGACATTCTGTCACTTAAATTCTTGCGCGCTCTCAAAATGTGTGTTTCGCGCGGCGCGCGCGCGTATGCGTTCAGCGCCGCGCACAATGCATGCATGGCCTGGCCGGTATGTCGGTGTTGCATTCCCATGAATTTGGTTTTAGCGTGCCTAAACAAAAATCAATTTTGTAGCAATTTTTGCATTCCTACTTGACCCCTAACTCAAATAGCATCGTGAACGGGTTGTCGGAGAAAGTGGGCTCCATGAACCTAGAGGACGAGCCTGAACCCGACGAGAACCTGACACTCACCCAGGGAGACGAACTCAGGCAGAGGAAGGCTCAGAGACTGTTACGGCAGTCAAAATCAGCTTCGTCAACGACAAATGTGAACAACAGGTTGGATTTACAACTTGGCAATTCACCCACTGAGTCATTGCACTTTGCAGCCAGTATGGTTTTGTCAAAATTAAGGAAGTGTTCGAAATTTAAAATGTTTGAATTTAAAATGTTGGAAATTAGAAGGTTTATTCATTAAACATTATTCTGACATCATGTAGATCCAAACTCAGGTCAGACGATTCGCCTGCAATGAACACACGATCCTCAACTCTCGCTGATGGAATAAGGAACTCTTTGAGTACTGACATCTGGTTGCTTTTTTCATTCCAATGACTAAAATTACAACATTTATTTATGATTCACTTTTCTAAAATCATCCCATCTTCCTATGTATCCCTTCTCAATTGAATGGTTTCATTACCTCCATTTCTCGAGTTTACCCTCATCTCTAATCCCCCTCATCCTTTCAATATCCCATCTCCTTTCTCCAGGAACTCTCTTGCGTCGGGCACAATGTCACCCCTAAAACCGAACACTTTGACCGGCACTGGACACAGCAGGAGCAGACCGCTGGTAGCAGACCACAGGTGAGCACCGCACAAGCAGCATTCCCTTTTATACTTTGCAATGTCACGTAGATGTTTTGGAATTCAGGACAGAATCTCTCCTTTAATCTCAAATCTAATAATTCAATTACTCTGAAAATATGCCTGGCTCTTTAGTGACTCGCTACTCACCCTTTCTATTGGTAGCATTCACGTGACCTATGTGTCGCCAATAAATAGGCGGTCAGATGTCACCAGCGACTGTTTGTTAGCTTACCCAAAGGTCTGTTTGACATTGACCAACCAGCACGCGACTTCGTGCGCTGATTGGTCACGGTCAGGATGATTTAAAGATCCTATGGGTAATCTATTAATCTATTATTAAATTATGTTGCCTTTTATACCTACTTCATGCTAATTTATTCATCTCGCTATAGTTCGTTTTATCTACACCTCAGATTTATCTTCAAAAGGAGTGGTGTTTATAGACCCAACAAGTAATGAGCTTATGGATTTGTAGTTTTTTCGAACTGTTGGAACCACATTTTGTCAAAAAGAGCGTTTATGAAAAAATGCGACTTCAGAACATGCATCATTTTTACCTCACAATCGCAACTTTTAGAATGTTTTGCATGCTTATTATATGGGCAATTATATTACGTACTAAATGCATGCGGGTTTTATACAAAATACAATGCATCGTCCAATTTCAGTTGAAATGTACATCTGAGCCTGATAAAGCATGATCGAAGTTTTAATACTCATAAAAATTGAAAGATGGATTAAGAAAATAAATTTATTCGTTACTTTTTACCACCCTCATTTAACTGCTGAACAACATGTACCTAGTGCCTACTTCCAACATGTTTGAAGCATACGCAAATTATGAACATTGAACTGTTACTTCAAAAAAAAAAAATAAAATGAAATTTACACCATCATGAAAATGACAACTGATAATTGATTTATCAGTGATAATATAAACAGCTTTTATGTGACTGCCTGGGCCCCACTCATTGTTATGTGGAAGCCAAGTTGTTTGACCTGTCCACAGCTCCCTTTTCCACCGCACAGTAACCTTGGTGTCTCGACCTTTTGAGGTGCAGCGTATTACGCCGCGCTTGGGTGCATTTTTGATGCGCGTTGCATTGAAAGTGCTTTGCGCGCTGTCGCGAGCAGCAGAAAAAGCACCCAGTCGTGTTGTAATACGCCGGACCTCAAAAGGTGGAGACGCCTGGGTGACAATGAGCGGGGTCGCCACTTCGCCGAGCTCCATGCATGCTATAGTGTCCTGTATGCTGCGAGCACAGCAAAAAATCTGTGCAGATTGTAGTTGTGAGTTGTTATGAAAAAATATATTCTATCACACGACGGATTTTGTACCTTCAATTCAACGTTTTTATTGGTGTGGAGCTTTGAATCTAGGTAATTATCTTCTGCATTTCTATTTCAGTCCTGATATAATTCTGCTAACTCTCCCACTGTCTATATAGTCTATACTTGTCCCGGTGTCCAAAATCTCGGAAGTATAATCGGCCGTGCATTGTTTCAATGAAAATAAAAGATTCCGGTACCTTCACTCCCGCATGATTTTCCTCTAAAAATCTCCGAGTCCTTCCTTTTCTATCCCCCTTTGAATATGTAGTCACGTGACCGGACCTTCCCAAACAGTACGGGAGCTGACCGATCTCAGCGGCGCAACCACCCTTATAGATTAAGACCGCTCGGCTCCTTAAGGCCTCCAGAACCCTTTTTTTAGGTACGTTGCTGTGCTGCTATCATATCTATATATTGATATTGACGGCGTGTTAGCTTAGTCGTAGGATCCTGTGATATTGACCAATTGGTGTGCGAGTGTACGGTCAACTTGTGCACTGATTGGTCAACGTAAAATGGACTTGTGGGTAAACTAATACGCCGTCGATAATGATATATCATTTACTTTCCTCTCTGAGTCCCGAACACCTGACAACGAAACACACACGCACACCTAGATTATATCTACTACATTTGTCCCTGTGTAATGTGTCAAGACTTATTAAACTGTGTCAACACAGTCGTGTAGCATATAAAACTGGAGCATGGGTGTACCTTTGTATAAATCATGTGGTATTCTGCTCAATTTACTATCTTTTTGAATTTATTATTCGTAATGTATAAGTATGTGTTTCAACTTTTCAATAAGTGACACTGAAATTCCCTCGTGATTATATTTTGTGATCTGCATTTGGAGTTTTCCCTCGAAAAAGTATCCAAGCACAGTGATCTCCATACAAATCTAAAATCTGGAAGCAACTAATCGATTGAATTCATATTTTTCGCCTTTAATAAATCAAACTTTCATTGCAATTAATTAAGACGGCCAAAACTTGAATGCATTGCTACAATAAATTGCTATAGCTAGCTAAGAAGCTTTTATTTTGCTGCGATTCGAGGAATATCCCCCACTTTTGATTGTGCTAGTTCATGCTGCCCTGCCACTGCTTCTAACATAGTATGTAATGTGTTTTAATGGGTCTTGCTACATTGTTTATTGCTATAGGCCTTACATAGCTACATATATGGCTAAATGAGCAATGCTTTGCTACCGACATGACCTTTTACCAATCATCTTAAGGTTAGAGAGCAAGTTAAAACGTTTAAATGATACGATAAACTTTAAATCAGGAGCTTTCGAAAATCATGTGATTATCGTCGTCAGCTTAAGGAGTTAGGGAACTGAGCAGGTTGCTATTAAGGCCAAATCAGACTTAAAATGTTGTTCCTGCCCAAAAACTTATTATTACGACGTGACAGACTATCAACCTTGCTGGACATAATTTTGTCCCTTTTGAGATTTTGGCGTCTTCATGGACATTTAAAATTATAATCTCGAGACGCCTGTCCAATTACATCGCCAGCCATTTTATGAGTGGTCTTCTGGGACCCTTAATCTGCTGAATAAAGTTTTAGGCTCTCTAAAAATATTTTCACTAGTCCCTTCCGCATGCATTACAAAAGTTTCTTTTATTAAGCTGCATGGATACAGATCAAAGTACCCACTGTACTGATTGAAACTCAAAATAAAGCTGTTAATGAGTTGTTATTGCCGACAATACTCATGAAAATCAAATGAGCTGAATGAAAGAGTGAAAATACAGATATTTTTTCATATACCTTTCTCAAACTTCGTATCAGATGTGTCGCGACGTTGGAGATTGATTCCGTAATTTCCACACGTACACCATTTGTACGTACGTGACACTGATTTCACTGTGTAATCACGTACGTAAACGATGCGCGCGACTTGGAAATTTCAGAATTATGTTTTCCTCGGTTCCCGATGTCACTACGTAGTCTATGTGTCCTGTGGTTGTCTTTAATTGTGGAAACTTCACGTGGTCTTACGTTTCTTCTTCTACTAATCACGTCTGGTACTGTATCCGTTGAATGTTCTCTTGCTCTTAGTGTCAACTTTATTAGCTATATTGTTGAGTTGGTATTTAGCTTTCATTATCTGGAGACAGTCCTGTCCTAGAATGCAACAAAAGGTTCTTTGAATCGCAAGAAAATTCCTTTTAATGTCTCCCTTCTCCATCTTGGACAATTTTCCATGATATTTCTTGTCGAAAGTAAGATTTTACATCAAAATATTCTTTACTTCAGGTTAAGTGCGGTAGATTACACGAACACTTCCGGTATCCTATCAGAGTGAGTTATTCAATCCAATTCAATTCAATTTCATTCTTAATTCTATTCAATTCAATTCATTTCAATTTAATCCACTTCACTTCATTTCATCTCCACTCATTTGGCAAAGCAACATGTTTTCATTTTCAGTCAAAAACCAAAAGAACTCCCACGAAATGTCGTATCACGACAAACGGAGCGTTTTTACGGTAAACCGGCACCTGCCCGGCGAACCACCGGTCTGGCCCTCACTCCGTGCTTCGTAAAACGGAAACCACCCACCGCACAGCTGCTCACCTCACGAAATCACGCAAAACGTGACGTCATGGTAACGTCACCCAAACCGGCGCGTGGCTCACGCGCTGGCGTGACAACGCCACGATCACACCGGTCATGTTCCGCACCCCTTCAAAACTGCTCCCAACTCCAAGCTCACCATCGTGCAACTGCCACAAGGTGCGACTTGAAATAGCGTGTTTCACCGATTCGCCCACGCACTTTATTTTCAATGATATTGGTAATTGATTTCGTGATTTTAATGGGAGTGATTCAGGTCGCTCGATCAATGGAGGACTTGGTAAAGACGCACAACTTTGCAGTACGCGCGAACAGTAAATTTGCGCGTTTTTATCAATCCCTCCATCAATCGAGCACACATGTTTTACTAACCTTGCTTCTTATCACTATTTTCTGCTTCCTGACACCTCCCCTTTCTTTCAGCGCCAAGGTCCGCGGCATGTTCAAGCAGTACAGTAACTACAGTTCTAGGCACGGGAGTGAAACGGGCTCCCTCCCCTCTAGGACTGGGTATGTTCAAGGATTACGCGCTATTTTGAAAGATAATTCTGTTACCGAAAGTTATGATAAAACTAGCAGGCCCGGTGGGCCTGCTATTACATTGCTCACTCGGCGGCGCTACGCGCCGCCTCGTTCGCAAATTCTTACCAAGTTACCAACAGCTTGCCCTAACCATCGTCCTATTCTGCGCAGCGCGCCGTCGTTCCGACGTTCCTCCTTTGTCTAGGGGGGTCACATGAAAAATCAACTTGGACGATTCCCCACAAAAATGGTACCAAAATGATCAGCACGATGAGTTCTTTCAAACAAACTAACTTTTATTGTTTTTTTCGATAATTTAAGAGAGTTATAGGCTGCACGTGGGCAAGGAGCCGCGCTCAAAATCTGCAACGCCGAAATTTCGCTTGAAATTACGCACATCTACTGTCCTCACAAAAAACGCGATTGAATGGAAAATCATCGCTCAAATTACAAGATAAAGCATGGAAATCAAAGCTTAATCCTTTCTCTAACGTTTCTTGGAATTTTCAGGGAAATACATTATGTAGAAGTAGAATTATCAATCTCCAAAGTCAACTGGTCAAAATTCCGACGTATTTCGTCCATAACTCGGCTCAGGATAGACGTAAAACAAATCTGAAAACACTGTTTGATAGCTCGCAAGCGCCCCCGTGCATTCCCACGGTGCGCGCAATTCTAAATGTTGAAGCGTAGCACGTGCGCGCTGATTAGTTTCGTTGTTTGGGGTATATTTTGTCAGTTTCGCGAGTCCCGGTGAAAAAATGGGTTTTGTCAAATTTCTATCTTCCCCATTTTTCATCGAATCATCATGAAACTTTCAGAAAAGTTGAAAAACATAATTAACAGCCATCCGGATTAAATTTTTTCTGAAAATCGAATCATGAGACGAGATATGAGCATTTGTGTACACAAATTTTGTAAAATGCGTCATTTTAGGCCATAACTTCCGTTAGGAGCAAAATTTCCGGAAAAAATTAATCCGGATGCTCGGTCTATGTGTTCTATGGCATATATCCAAATTTCAGACAGAACACATTTATACATCTTGAGTTAGGACACTTTTTATGCGAAAAAATGTGTTACACTTTTTATCGTAATTTCGTGCTAGTACTTTGTGCGCAAGTACGCGTTGTGACACCCCTACTTAGGCGGCAGACTGCGCGCGCGTAAGCATCTGGTTAGGTGAAACCAAGAGCCAGCAGAATTAAGTAAGTGAAAAGATAGGTTGATAGGAACTGAAGTTGCCGAAGTGCGTTGTCTGATGGCTCAAAGGACCAAACCGCCAAACGACGATAAAATTGCGACGCACCGACGTGCGCGTGGTTACTTGGTTAGGCATTAGGAAACACTAACGCAATGTTTGACTGGTCTTACCGTGAATTATTATTTTTCCTTCATTTGTATACGTTGAATAAAGCTGCGTAATAAGTGGAAATGAATTAAAGATTAATTTTAGGCCTTGCGTGGCGCACGCTCAGAATAAGCACAGCAAAATCAAATTCATAATTTTACGCCGCGCATTTCCTCTTGTACGTATGTGAGTCGATCTAAAATAACTTTGTGCAGAAAAATAGCGCCGCGCGCAGAGTTTCAGCGCGCAATATTACAATGCGCGCGCACCGCATTTTGTTCATGTCGCTAGTTCAACAGTTTTGTTTTCCCTTACGTTTACGTGAAGTGTTATGAATCGAACTTCGTGAACTTCTCATTAATTTTGAAACACGCCGAGACGTACGGACATCGTTCAGTGCGAATTTATTTCATTGGTTGAACTCCACTGTTTAGATATTTTTTGTAATAACTTCCTACTTCCCAAAACTTCGTCCTAAACTGTCGTCCAAAATATTCCTACATGCCTCATGAACTTTAAAGTTTAAAAACATCAACATTTAAAAGCAACATATTGGCATCTTAAATCACTAACGTAATAGTAACACTACATTGCGAACTACTTTATGTTGCACGTGCGCAAATATCCAATCTCCATAGCAACAGCACCTCTTTTCGCCCGTTTGTATTCGTTTCTCTTGATATTTTCTTGGCAAGGTCAAATTTAATTGTATACGGCGGCACAGACAGACATAATTCACGTGCTCTTACGAAATTATAATTAAGATGATCTAAAATTTACTTTTCCTGCATTGCCTGCCTCAAATTTTTCCCAGATATTCCCCTGATTTTTCTAACGCATCCCTCCCCTTCTAGTGTTCCCTTACTTTATCTAACCTGGATCCACCCCTCAGGTACTCCGCTGGATCTCACGGCAGGTCGCACAGTTTCAGTGCCAAGGACCGGAAGCCCCTAACCGCTCAATCCCGTATCTACCACGAGCACTGAACATTGACCACACCACCACTACCACCCCCGTTATATGTATAAACCACGAACAATATCACGCTCCCAATTCATATATACATTGACTGGCGATGTGTATGTATTATTCCATATATGGGTAAATTACTAGAGGTATTTTGCGGTGACAGTGCGAACTGCAGTTTTGTGTGCGCGGCAGTCGTTTGCGCGGCGTAAAAACATAAAAATAACATGTCTGCACGCCGCGCAAACTTACGCCGCGCACACAAAACTGCTGTTCAAACTGCTAGTGCTACTGTTTACCATATATGGTATGGTATATCTTTGTGAGCGAATACTCGTGGAATTATAACCAAAACCCCTTGTATACCACCCCGGACATTTTATATCTATATAACAGCTTGAACTTTTAATATATAATATGTTACATAATTATTACAGTCTGTTTGATTCGCCTGTTATTTTTCAGATGATTCTGTGATTTTATGATCAAGTTTATTAACATTTGCACACTTGAAATGCTGAAATGGGAGTGAAATCTTGAAATTACCATATAAGTCATTGTATTTAGAGGGACTATGCCGATTGTGGTTCGTCTTTTGATATAGCGAACAATCTGATTTTTTTCCACGGATGCAGCAATGATTCTCCCTGTCATGATGTTATTAAATGATGGCATTAGTCCAACGCATTTTTGCACTGACCCCCAAAATCGAATATAACAAGCTGATTTCACGTGGATCTGTTCATATTGAGTCCCCTGAGGTCCCACAAAAAAGTCTACCAAAATCGGAGTGGGGCAAATACGATTTTTTTCAATTTTCCCTCAGGCGCATGGGCGCGTATGTTCAAAATACGATATCTCAGCTTCTGAATGAGATACAGACCTCCATGAGCACCTTAAAATGACCGCAATGGTCGAATTATGTTGGGCGGATGAGGTTTCTGAGGCCCCAAAACCTTCACATTTTGAGATATCGTCATAAAACCTATACGCTAGTAGCTTATTTGAACGTACGCAGGCAATATGCATACAAGTCAAACACGTCTCGTCATTAACTACCACAAGGTTAAAATATTGAGCTAATTATGCATGTATCAGATGTTATTGGATCAGCTGACGTTACAAAATAGTTCTGAGTGGATTGAATACTTGAATACTGATATTTCGGCTATGCAGAATGCAATTCCCTTAGACACATCTAGATCAAAAAACTAAATAGTCGAAAATGATGATTAGGTTTTTGAGTTAGGTTTTTGATTAGGTTTTTGAGTAGGTTCATGAAGTTGTGTCAACTCCACTTTGGGCTTAACTGAGTTTGAATAATCCAAATATAGCTATTTTCATGGTGGTAAGCACTAAGCAGGTATGGCTAGGTAGTAAGCAGCTTCTACAAGAACAGCAATGCCGACATTTGACCAGTGGCGACATATTTTTTCAATTTAAGAGAATAAGGGGCAAATGTTATAGAACTGCCTATCAAAGCAACTTAGCAACAGGAAGCAGTTCAAATGTAACCTCACGTGCTTTTTTGGAATGAATTCCTTCTTGACAGTTAGGTTTGGAAGCCGAAATGCGGGCTGCTTTTTAGCTTTTAGCAGGGTGCCCTGCTTTTTGGAAGTTGCCCTGCAAAGCCCTAAACGTGTTTGGGTTACCAGTAATAAAATCACATTAAAACATATGCGTTTTAAAGATATTTCGTGGCGGTGGTTTGGTTACTAAAAATAAACAGGCTGCGATTTAAACTCATATCAATAGTTTTAATTACTAATTTAGGTACTGAGTGGCGTGTAACCCAAACAATTTTCAATTGTTTTTGCGTGATCCATATCACTCTTTTTGGCATAACACGTACGACAATCAGTTGATGTTGTGATAATTGTCACTTTTAAGAACTTTGATGCGATTAAACGAGAGAATTACGTCCTATCATTTTGAAATTTTTGTTAGTGATATGCGATAATTACTTTAATTGGTCAATTAACTAATTATTCGACAGGCAAATCGATACTGACTAAACGAATTATTCGTAGTTTTGGCGTAACAAACATGACGCCACGAGAAATTAAAACGCCAATATTTTTACTTTTGAGTTATATGCGATAATCACTTTAATTGTAGCATTAACTTTCAGTGTTTTTTGGCTATCCATAACTCTTTTTCATAAAAAGAAATCAACTGTAATTTCAACTGCCAAGTTTCCGATACCATAGAAATTAAGTCGCTATCATTTTTACTGTTTCAGTTATAGGCGATAATTACTTTAATTGGTCAATTAACTAATTAAGTTGTTAATACGATACTTCAAACTAAACGAATTATTCGTAGTTTTGGCTTAAATTTAAATCGGGAAAATTGGGGCAAATTTTTATTTTTTTTTTAGGATAATACTTTAATTTCCATTAATAAAATTAAAGGGCAAAAGGGAATGATTAAACAAAAAACAATTTGACGTAAGTTACCAAAAGAAATTAATCCCCTCTTTTTCTTTTTTTAGTTATGGGTTTTATTTTAAAGGGCCCAAATTTAAATAATTGCGGCAACCGGAACTTTGAAAAGAATAAAACGTAATTTTACGAATTTCCGATCCGAAAAAATTTAAATCGCTTTACTTATTTTTTGTTTATAATTACTTTTCCCCAATTCAATTGTGGGGGGCAACTGGGACTTTAAAAAGACAAAATCGTAATTTTTGGCCTAGTTTTGATGCCGTTGGAATTGTCGCATCATTTTTATTTTTGAGTTATAGGGGTAATTATTTTAATTGGTCAATTAAAAATTAACGGGGGGGAACAGATTAAAAAAAATAAATCAATTTGGCTGTTACTGATGCCCCGGGGAAATTTTGCTATCATTTTTCTTTTCCAGTTATAAAGGGGAAATTTTTTAATTTAAATTTAAATAATTGCGGCGAACGGTATTTTAAAAGAGACAAATCAATTTTCCCCAGTTAGGATTTGGAAAAAGTTTATTCTTACTTTTTTTTTATAAAAATTAATTGGGAATTAATTAAAAACGAGAAGAAAAAAAAACTAAATGTAATTTTGAGTGAAAGTCGTTGGTAAGTCGCATCATTTCTTCTTTTTTATTTTTTTTTATGCCAAACCAATGGGAAATTTTTTTTAAAATTTAATATCTAAATTAAATTTCTGAAGTTTTATATGCTTTGATTATAATTTATCTTTTAGTTTCGAGAAAACTAAAAAAATTTTATATCGGGGGTTGTCCATTTTCTATTTTTTATAAAAAAGTTTTTGATTTAAATTTTTGAGAAAGAGGGGCGATTTTCATGAAATTTAAGGGTTTTTATTCATGGACAGCGCTTTTAGACCAAAATATTAAAAAATGAAAAAAAGGGCTTAAAAGGGTTTTGGTTTTTTTAAAATAATAGGGCTGGCAAAAGTATTTTCTACTTTAAAAAAGGTTCCGCTATCCCCTTAGCACTTTAGCTGGGACATGGTTTTAAGTTTAAGCCCCGGCCCCGGGGCCGGGAGTTTCATGTCCTGCCCTCGGGCCAGGCCCGCCCCGGGTGCCCCGGTTTGGGGGCGGCGCTGCCAGCCCCTGATATCCCAAAACATCCTTTAATTTTTTAATCATGGAATAAACCCATTTTTTCATTATATATCCCTCGGGTTCTGGGCGAAAAAAAACACTGGACTCGCCCACTTTGTGTAACGATAAAAGATGATAATATAATAGGTCAGACCGTGAGACGCAAGGAGTTTTTTCCACAATGAGTTTTACCGTATTCTGCCTATTGTTTTAAGTTTATTTCAAATATATTTATTTTGTTAATATTTTGGGAAGACAACTTGCCGGTGGACCAGGGTGCTTGAACACAGGCACATTATACGCCGCGCGCGAGAAATAGGCGGTACAACGTCATCAACTCACTACATTGAGCTCTGATAATGACGTCATACTACCCGCCTATTTCCCGTGCGCGGCGTATAACCTTGAATGGAGCCACCCTGGACCGAGTGATTGAACACAGGCACACTACCCTTGAATGGAGCCACACTTGAATTGCTTTTATTAATGTTAGTGTAACAATATATGAATTTTTTTACAAATATATGAATTATTTTTACCGGGAAGGTTAGCAGCAATGCCTTGAAAACTCACACCAATCGTCCCAGCTCACTTTAGCCTGAAAAAGTACAAATTACTCAATATTAGAGTTGTTGACGACCAATTTTTCACTGGTGCAAATCAAGGCAAGGTCACTAGCCCCTAGGAAAAGATCTTGGAGAAACCTCCGGGACCTTATTGAACTCCTTGGCAAGCCTTCCAAGCCAGTTTGCAAATTTTAAGATTTTATGCAACTTTCTTGCAAAATAAGCAGCTAAACGACGTCATTATTCTAGTGTGTTGATGTTGTGTGTTGATGACGTCACACCGCCTATTCCAGGTACAATGTACACGGATACGTGCCCTGCTATAATTGCTATTCCCCCGAGGATATACCGCTACCTAGCTCACTATTATAAATACACCTACTATGTTTGGTGTAAGTCTACTCAAGAAACAAGTTGTGAATTTGGTAGGAAATAGGAGAGAGTGGCGTTATTATCAAAGTTTAATACGGTAAGTTGTAACGCCATTATCAGGTGGTAAAATGGTAAGTTGATAACGTCTGTCCTACGGTCATTTAGTATCAAATATCTCTTGAGTCTCAGCTTGATTTTACGAACCAGAGCTGTGCTCTGAATTGCCATCATCAGTAAGGAATTGTTGGAAAACTTTTTAAAACCACGAGGAGACTGGCGATGTTCCACACAGTAAGAAACCACTTAGGGAGAATTGACATGTTTTATGTACAATCAGAACTCACAACTTTTATTATATCATAAAGTAGTGTTGTAACGTTTAAAAAGTAATTAATTGTTACGACTTGAACGCTATCTCACCCTGCGCGCACCCTTTTACTAATGGACTAGTGTCGAGTATAATACTGTACGAATTATACACTATACATTATATACAATACTAGTAATTTTAACAATAACACTTGCATCAAGAGTTGTGTGTATGTACGCGCGTTTATGTATGTATGAACCTATGTATGTATGTATGTACATTGTGCCTACGTTTTATGTATGTACCTATGTAATATGTATGTTGTTGTGGTGCATTTAAACAAAAAAGACGTACAAATGTTGGGCATGTTATAATGTCTGTAATCTTTGCAGTCTGACAGCTGTTGTTTTGTTTTACGGTGGTATAAAATATTCATAACTCTCATTCTTTGACATGCAAGGAAAACTTAAACAATCCTCATCAACACACTCTGAAAATAATTACACATATGGATTGAATTTTTTCACAATTTAATATGTTTCAATTTTGTGAAAAATGCAACTTTTACAGCGGTAAAATAGTTTCTTAGTTAATAGTTTCACAGCCCTTGGAGTTAATTTTAATAATATCGACTCGGTTCAGCAGATAAGTGATGATAATTTTCTTGAAAAATTTGAGCGAGCTAAGAACCGCAGTAGGTTCTGGGAGTCGCGTGATTTGACTTTTTATGGCAGAGTTACAATTATCAAATCAATTATCATTTCCCAGTTTGTTTATATTATCACTCCTTTCCCCACGTCCTAACGAGAAGCATGTACAAATGCTCAATAAATTTGTTTTCAATTTTTCTTTGGGGTGGAAAACCAGATAAAATTAAAAGGGATATTATTACTCAGAGTAGAGACTCAGGTGGACTGAGTATGTTCTACCCTTTAGATTTTATTCTGAGTCTGAAAGTTAAGCTAATCCATAAGATTGGAAGGATCGACTTTCATCATCCCTGGAAAAACATAGTTATTAATCAGTTAACCTACCCGGAGCACGCTGGTATCTGTTTTGAAAACATGCTGACCTCGAAAAATACACTTTTACTTACGACCTCATTGATGCTTACAGGGGCTGGAGGGAAAAGGCCTCAAAAATCAGCAATAAGGGTATCAATCACTGCGTGTGGGGCAATAGCCTCATTACTGATATTGGGAGCAAGCTTTGGCAGTGGAAGCTAATTAACTGCAATGTTAATCACCTGTCGGATTTCATTGACCAGGACGGAAATGTTATGAACTATAATGATTTCTGTATGAAAACTCTTAATCGTGCTTTCCCACATTGTCTCCCGGAGAGAATATGTTGATATCAAGCTGGCTATCCGCAGATACAATAATGCGAATGACCCCCTGCGTAATCTTAAAAACATTGATCGTAAGCTCTGTCTAACTTTCTTCACTGACAATGAAGAGCGACAGATACGGGGGCTGAAATTCGGAAAGTATTACCCCAAAAATAGATTGCAAGGATATCCTGCCGCTAAGAAGCTGGGCAGAGGATATTAATATGGATATCAACTGGAATACTGTCCTCGTTTCGAACAACTTTGGCTAAAAATAGAGTTTGATACTATATAATAACATGTAGCACTATCTCGCGGCGTGGGGCAGATTAGATCACGCCCTAATTAGCGGTCAAAGTTTCCGTATCCTACTGAAATGCCAGCATATCACGGTGATCTCATAATGTAAACACAGGCAAGTGTAACCGGACTCCTGCTAATATGGGTAGGATGCTGGTTTGTGCTGAAGCGCATCTTTTTTGCAAGTTTTAGGTTCACTAATTAAAGAATATTAAAACTAAATAGTAGCATATAAACATATTCTGAGTGCATAATAAGTCCCAAAAGAACCGTTTCATACCACCTCTAGATGGAGAAATTTACTTCAAGACTATGTTTAAACTTTACAAAATGTACTGTGTTGTGCAGTCTAAATGTATTCGTGTATACATTATACAATCATAACAAAACATATACGAACTACTGGAAGGAGAGTATTTGACAGGGGCCTCGAAAATGTAGATCAGGAACTTAGATTAAGCATTGTTTAGCGATTCAATGAACCCAATATATTGGCCGTTAGGATCAGGGTATTGTCTCCTAATTTCAGTAACAACACAGCGTGGTATAACTACTCAATTTCCACGCCCTATAGGATGTCCTCAATTGACAAATGTGACAAAATTCCTGTAGCACAGTTGCCTCCGCATCCTGTTACAGAAATCACGCTCTGAATACTTCTTTCGCTCATCAAAGTCTAAAATAGTAGAAGCATACATTACATGATTGTACTGCAATCCATCCTCTGATAGAAGTTGACCCTGAAAGAAGGTCTGGTCTGTGATACACTCTCCATCCGAATGGATGAGATCACAAACTTCAGGCCTGTCTTGACAACATACTGCTTCTATGAGAGGACATGGAGAACAGTGTCCACAGGAACACCAGTCAGTATGGCTCTCAGTGTCTACCGTGACAATGTTCGAATCAGTTAATTTGCTACTGGGTTGGTGCTGATTGGATTCAACTGTGCCGCATGAGTAATCATCACTGGGAGGATTGTGTTCCATGCTGAATACAGAAAAATCCACGTCTATGATTTGGTCATCGTTAATACTGTCCTCACTAGGTGACTCGTAAGGATGATCCTCGAAATTACATGGACCTTCTTCGTCAGATGACAATTGGCTTGTGTCTGATAAATTTTCCATGTCCATGATATCAGCGGCCTTCTACGGTGTTTTATTCATTATGATTAAGATTCTATGCTTTGAAGCAATAGGTATTTCAATCAATTCACAAAATAGGTAATTAATGATCGATGTAGTTTATGGGATCATGCAGTTCATGGATCATATGTTGGGGTACTAATTATGTATTAGCTATAACTAATAAGACGTAAATATACACAGAATACACAGCAAGTAAACAGCACCAAACATGATGATTGTAATGTAACACGAACATGCTGATTGATGTTAGGCGTACTTACTAATTAGGTCAATTAATGGCTGATGATTAATCATTTTTAAGGCTACGTAGGTTCGATTAATAAATAATGCACACGATTTTATGTCAATGATACATAATATGTAACTATACACAGAATACACAGCAACGAAGTACAACAGAACGTGACAATCCTAATGTAAACACAGGAATGCGCATTGCGGGTTGCTGGCTTGATGTGATATACTGAAATTAGATGAGCTAATTAGAGGGCCTATCCCTCACATTTGCGCGCTGAAACTTTCCGGATGTTAATTTGATACCCTAAATGTATGTTTAAGCTAATAAAACATGGGTGTAAAAAAATTTCGCCAAACCATCAGTGCACCTTTCAGTGGAAAAGTGTATTACTGATAACATTCAGCAGGATTACGAAGATTCACATAGAGTTTACCTTATCACTTGCAATCACGAAAACAAAATTGTGAATTATTTTTTGGCTGCTGCCAAGCAATATATTAGTCGCAGTTTTCAGCTCCAGAAAAATATGAACTGGTCACATTTCAAATATTTTATGGCTTCTTTGTTAATAGGTGAAAGAGAACCGATTAAGTCTGTTATTAGTATAGCCTTGGGGCTGGGGTAGTCTCGGTATTTGTTATTTTTATTGCTAGGCCACGTCAGATCTTCTTTTGACAGTTATTCCTCCTCCTCATCAATTGCTACCTTTTATTCTTTTTTAGTTTGTTTTCTATGATATGTATCGCTGTCTTTTTCCTTTCGAAGCACCGGGCGTAACCTTTTAAATTTTTTAGCCCTGGCCAGGGCTATAAATCCGGTGTCTTTTTTGAACAGAATACATATGATGCCACCAAAATTCCGCTAGGGTGGGGTGGAATCACGGCGCAGATGATTGCTTGACATAGAATAGCCTTCAGCCATCAACTGCATCGGGGTTCGGCCACACCTTCGCAGAACTTTGGCCGCAGATTAAAAAAAAAAAAAAAAAAAAAAAAAAACTTTACAGCGACAAATCTTAGAAACATTGCTCGACTCCAATATGAATTAGCTTTGCATTTTCCACCCCCAATCACACCTTTTGTTAAATAAAAACATTCAGGAGGTTTTAGCAGAGATGATCATGATTAAAATTTGGAAATTCTCTCCTTTACTCAATTTCTAATCCCTCCCCAAGTTGTTATATATTTACTGAAATTTAGTAATTTACTTCGGAATTTATAAATTTCCAATTCCTCCCCAGGCTGGTATGAGTTTTAGTTTATCTGCTAAAATTTAAGAGTTTCTAACTTACTAATTCCTCCCCAGGTTACTGTTCTGGACGGATCGGGGCAGTACTCCGATGATACTGAAAAGCAGGGTCTCAGGAGCTGACATGACTGTTATAGCTGATCTGAAGGAAGCAGGGTTAGTTGAACTGAAGGGTTTGTATTCTCCTCTTTTGTTTATTTATTTCCTCTCTAAATTTAATTCCTTGCAAGACAATTCATAGTTCGAATCCGTCGAAAGTACAGCCTTTTTACGCGTTCTTACTGATCGATTAGTGTGCACACATACGGGTGAACTGCGGGGCTGCTACAAAGGTTCAGTTAGATCCGTACCCTCGACATGGAAAGGCTTCGAAACACAATCCAAATTTACAGTATGTTTCATCGTAAACTTACACACTATCAAATCTCTGGGTGTTTGAATGTTCAAATTGAATTTCGGTTACCCTCACACATCGCAATATTATAATGTATCTATATAAAATATTCTATACATTCCCTAAATACGGCACGAGACTAGATTAGGCAGTTGAGGGTGACTTCATTTTGTGACTTTAAGCGGGTCTGTTATTAAAGACAGTGAAACTGCTACTTTTCGCGTGTCACATTGTACTCAATTATATCGTGAATGTGCACCTAATTGTTTAAAAACACAAAGAGTCAAAGACATGAGTTGACCGAATCACTGCCTGTCTTTTGTTAATTAAAATATTTGCAACATATTATTATGCATGGGGCATCATAATATGTATAAAAGTGCGGACTGCGGGTGATATTCCGTAGGATTGCCGTTAATAAGATTTGGGTGCATCTTGGCTCTGATCCAATCTGTATATTTACACCAATACATGTAACACGTGCTATTTATCAGTTTTCTTGTGCGTGTTAAATATGCAGCTCTCTTATCAGTAAACTGCTACTTGATCGCACTCAGCTCAACCATTAACCTTTGTACACGACTGTGTACAATTTCAAAGATCTACATTATGGATTTCTCATTGGAAAGCCTGTACAGCGTGGAGAGGGACGTGGACTCAGTGTTCGGTGCTGTGTTTGGTGTGAACTGGAGTGACGTCAGCAAGTCTATGGTGACAAAGCTTGACAAGGGGACTCTTTCTAATCTTGTATTGTCAGCTGTGAGCGTACTGGGACGAAGCAAGGGAATTCTGCGGTCAGCCGCTGTTTGTGTTGAAGGACTGAAACAAGACCAGATCGAGAATCAGAAAACATTGCTGAAGATCCAAGACGATTTACTGAAGAGTAAGACTGAACAGGTGGAGGCCGTGCAGAAGACTGTGGAGACAGAAATCAGGAGCTTCAGCGATGCAGTCAAGCAGGGATGTGAAGGAAAGGCAGCATCAACGCAGGTCATCAAAGCTGCTGTGAAATCTGCTGTTTTGGAGGACGACAGAAAACGCTCACTGATGGTGTTCGGACTTGGAGAGGGCCCTGACGAAGCACTGCAGAGCAAAGTAGACGATATGCTGAGGGTCAGTTGCGGGTTATCGAAGCCTTCTGTAAGTGACTGCTACCGTGTCGGAGAAGTAAAGGAAGGAGCAGAGCGTCCTATCAAAGTTCTGCTTAACAGCAGTGAAGCAGCAGCTCGGGCGTTGAGGAATGCGAGGGTGCTGAGAGGGACGACAAGATTCAAGAAGGTGTACGTGTCTCCTGACAGGAGCCGTGAGGAGCGGGAACAGAGGAGAGCTCTGGTGGCACAGATCAAGGAGAAGATCAGCAGCGAACCGGGGCAGTACCACTACATCAAGAATGGGACAGTGTGCAGCCGAGAGAAGCAGCAGCCACCATCGTCACACTCATCTGCTACTGCTTCGCTATCATCGAACTTGCGGGCGACTGCTCCGGCCTTCGCATCGACACCTGTGTCTCAGCGGCCTTCCCGCGCTGGAAGGAAATAACTCAGACTGCCCAAAGTCTTGCGCGCATACGAAACCCTGGGTGTTTCAAGTCGTGGTTTTCTGTTATTGAGTGCTACATGTGTGTGCTATTTTATTACTTCAGTAGCAATGGGGCTACTTTGTACTATGAACACATGCCTTGATTGGCATCTCTTGTGCTTGTGGCTTGTTTTTGAATTTTATGGATTTATTATATTTTATTTATTTCGGCACATTGCCAGCCCCACCGTGGGTTTTCAAACAAAAAAAACATTAAATACATGAAGATTTACATTTTACGCACTTAAGCTATGAATAATTTATGAAATATTGAAGTACATGATTTGTGATATAAATAGATCCGTGCCTGTCCATTTTGGGATACTTCCTGAGGGTGCAGCCCGAGGGGCAAGGGTTGACCTCATCAGGCAAGGGTCCACTGCACCATTGTAAAGTATCCATAACTTTACCCATTCCCAATAGGCGCGTGTTTATGTATTCCATAGACAGCGATGAAAGGTACAGAGGTGTCTTTACCTCGAGAATGCGTTGTGAAGTCTAGGGTATCATAAAAAGACATACATCATCCTTCCTCCTGCAACAGTTTAACAATTTAACGACGTTTTTCAAAATATAAATGCTATTTTTATCTACATACCACAGTACAGAAATCAGGTGCAATATAACCAATCCATTTCGGTATTATTAATATTATACTGCTAAACAGTTGTTACATGGTTGCAAAATAGATTTGCGATTAACGAAACCGATCAACATAATTTATCTGCATTACATAATATTATAAACCGAGGCTGCCGTTTTTGAATGTCGGGCTATAAAACACGGCTAAACATGCAAATTGCAGCTGGGAATTAGACCGGTTTTGACTTGCTATGTTGACATGCATTGTATGAATAGTCAGTCAGCCGTACAAAGGTTATGTAAATACAGTGTGGTGTGTGGTACAGATAGTGATATGAGAATGTTTAATATTCAGAATATATTGAAACAGGCTTAGAATTCGAAAGGTACAGAAAGCTGAAAGTCATGGTTTGTCCACATTCAACAATTTGAATTTGATTTTTAATCATATGAAACCATTATGATATATCGATAGTTCGATCATGACTTCTGTCGAGGTTATTTGATTGACCACAGCAGTCAGTACAGCGTATAGTAATTACAATATTCTCACATTGCAGATTTAGCTGAATTCTGAGATCATTTGATGCGGTTGATTTGAAGTTGAAGTTAGCTGAATTCGTGTATTTCATAGTAGTTGAAGCACATAAAATACATAGACTCATCGTATAGCGGCGTGATAGCTGATAATCACTTGAGGGAAAGGATTTAGATTGCGATGCTAAACCATTGTTATGCGCATACAGCCTATATTTAGATAGAATATGTGATTCGTGTTATGTAGGCTTTAAATAAAACATCTATACAGCTGCAGTATAAAGGCTAAACGAAAGAAGAGGTAGTTTTAAACATCTTTAGAAAATTACAGAAGCAACTGTGGGCTACTGACCACCATGGCAGTGTTGAAAGACTTTTAATTCCTAAACAGTCCCCTGTTATAAATTATAATCTCCAAAGTTCATTCCAGGAAAGTAATAAATAATTTCAAGAGTTGATCTTGAATCTGGCAATTCCTATCTCATGAAATAAATCTCCAGAGTTAATCTGACACATTTTCATTCCCTCCAGGAGTTATCCTAACGGTATCGCACTTGATATCCCTAACAAGTGGGTCTACTGGATAGACGCAGGAACAGACAGGATCATGGGAGTCGGTGAGTGCCAGGGGTGGGAAAAGTGGGGTTGCCAGGGCGGGGCTGGGAAAAGGGGGGCGGCTGGTGCCAGGGCGGGGCTGGGAAAAGGAGGGGGGGCTGGGTTGGGAGAAAGTGGGGGTTTCAGGGCAGGGCTGGGTAAAGGGGGGGGGGGGCTTGTGACAGGGCGGGGTTGGGGAAATTGGGGTTGTGACTGTGGTTTTTCTTTTGAAAATTTTGCAGACGCAACCTAAGATACCGGAATTTTCTAATCCAACCAAAAATATAACGGTCTCCAGACTGTACTGATGCGATGTGATTTCTTGATAATTATACTGAATTCTCCCTCCTTCAGATTACGACGGGTTGGCTGAGGTTCAGACCATCATTCAGCTGTCAAACAGCCAAGGTTTCAGTCTGGCAATCCTAGACAAGTATTTCTACTGGAGCGACTGGCAGCAAGAGATGATTGGTAGGTTGCAAGGCTGGAGAGAATAGGTTTGATGTGCGGTGCGAGAGAAAAATGGGAATTGGTTGGTTGCGCAGCACGAGAATACGAGATGATTGGTTGCGCGGTGGCAGGGAATTGGTAGGTCTCGCGGCAGGGTTGCAATAGGTAAGTTGCGCGGCAGGGAAGATAACGCGGCGAGGCGCAATAGTAAATATCGGTAAGTTTGGCTAAAATCATAGGTTTGGTTTCATTGAGCCACCCCTCTCACCCTGCCTCTATATCACCGCGGTATTTGGTTTCTGGATGTACCATGTAAGCTAGAACCGAGGACAGGTGTGACTACAGCTCAAATATACGAGCATTATATTATGCCGTTGTGATGACGTCATTATCATAGTGCAAAGTGGGGAGTTGTTGACATTGAAATGCCTAGGTTTTACTCACCGGGAGGATTAAAATTTATTTAACCTCTACACATAAAATTACAGTTAAGAAGTTTAGACTGCACACTTTACAGATCGCATTTCAGTCATTGGAATTTATGACATGATCAGCATTTCTTTGACTTAATATGCAAAACACGGGGATTTCTCGGACATTCGGCAGATTCTATAAAGGATATTATAATGATTAGCACGGATATTATATTATGATAATCAATTAAATTAAAAACGGTTCCGAAGTTTTCGTGCTTTTTCACGAGTTCTCATGTTACCTCCACGTAATTGTTTCCAATTGAAAACGGCCAAATCTTTAATCAGTTCATATAGCTTCATGTCTGAACAGGATGCCAGTACTTTTACTCATGACCTGTAGTCTGTACTTGCATATTTTCATAAATACACCACCATATAATTCGTGTAATCGGTATTCGAAGAGAATTGAAGGTATGCATTTTATACTGGTTAAGTCATGGCAAAAGTTTGCATTTTTCGATCATCTGAGTCCTCGAATAATGAATTTGAGTATATGTCCTGATATGCCCAAAGTTATATTTCAGTTTTAGACAGAATTTCAATTTTCAAACGAATGCGAAAAATTGCGAATATTTTCGCCAGAATTACCAAAGACTTTCTTCCTTTTTTGGCTACCATGGGTACCTTTATTCGTTAAGAAAGCACGTATTTGAGTATCAAATTTTAATTATGCGTACTCTGACGTATACTAAGTGTATTTTTATTCGACACGCTTATCGGTGGAAAATATTGAGTACCAATTGAGTACCGACACTAGGTGTGTTACAAAAGCAGACGAAAGCACAAGTTAAATTGACGAAAAGTGTTTTGACGTTGTCATTTTACCACAAAAACAATGAAAAATACGTCAATTTTGCATTTCTAGATATTGAATTGTGCAGTTTTTAAAACTCGTTTGAATTGACGAGCGTTAATTCAATTTCTTATCTGAATGTCTCGGGTAATATATTATGTTTTGTTCCAGTTACTTCTCGACTGGGAATGGGTAGTCTGACATTCTTTAAATTACATAAATTGAAGAAAATGCAGATTCAGCCACGGTATTTCCCATTATTTCAGCTATTTTTACTTGTTACACGGTTATAATTATATTATGGAAAAATTATCTCTCAATGTTCTAAAATTCAACCAAAATATATACCTGGATTCTAGAAATGTTATAATATGATGAAGTTCTCAATGTAAAATTTCATAAATTATTATATTTCTATATTAACTTCCTTTTCCAACGAAAATAGTATATTTGATCTAGAACATAAAAGAACACGCGCAGATATAATAGTAGATAGTTTAGATGATGTCATTATCATATGTTAAGTTTAGTAATTGATCAATATAGAACTGTCTTTCTTTTCCGCTGCATTCCCACATATTACATCATTTACTCTGATTGAGTGAAACCTAAGATCCTTGAGCTTTACAACTTTGTGTAAATGAGAATCCGTGTGATCAAGTGTCATGTGTGTACGTGAGTGTAAAAGTACGTGTCTATAGGTACGTGTGTAGGTACCTTTGTGTGCCGATTAAGGTAGTGTGTGAACAGTATAAATTTTGTGATTTTGAGTGTGCGCAAATGTGTGTATTTGTGTTTTTAATACAATATTCAATTTGCATCTCGGGTGTGTGTATGTATGTGTGTGTGTGTGTGCAATCTAATTCAGTATGTGTCTGTGAATGGCTGACCTAGCAGCATGTAGCAACTACAGTCCCTCTGCCCCTCCCGATTGGTGCCAATCTAATTATCGGTATGATTATATTCAATGACATAGTTTTCCGGGTGGAGGATATATTTGTTGTTTTCGGTTACCTCTCATGGTGGGATAAATTAATCAAAACGTTGTTCAATTGGTTTTGAAATACATAAAAGGAGTAAATCGAATTAATAAACTTAATTAGTAGAAGACAGACCGTAGATAATGGTTTCGTGCTTAATATTGGGTTGATCGAATCAACAATTCAATATGTTACAGGAAACGGTTCTTACTGGTTTCAGCTTTGTTCCACCCATCCTAGTGCACCTTATCGACCATCTGTTCTCATAATACAAACAATACCAAATTCGAGGGAGCACGGTATCTTGCGTGTTCAGTGTCTTTAAAACTCGAGACAGTTTTGTGATGGCCACGATGTGCAAGTCACTGGTGAGGCGAACTCTCGAATGCCGCTGTGCATTGTGGAACCCAAGCAAAGTGTCTGATTGAAGGAGTCCAAAGGACCTTCACTAATTGAAAGATCCATCGGAAGAACGAGCAAATTACAGTGCACGCACAATGCTGTAATTTGCGTTTCTTTGAATTTTTGTTGAAATTGGAGAGTTATTTTGACAGATCTTTCGATTGGTGCATGTCCACTGTCCAGTGTGCACACATATAATGGGTTACTATTTGCTATACTTGTGTTAAAATAAGGTACAACTATAATTATCTAACAGGGCTGGGTCCTGTTTGGCAGCTTTCCAGGCATATGAGAGATGACTGTTAACTCTTAAAATATAAGATAATGGACGTCTTAATACGTAATAAAAGTAACTTGGATCTTTTAGTTAAAATCTATATATGGCATAATATAATGAAATGCGTAATGTGTACTGTAAGTCGTCCATTGAATCTAACAGTTAAAATCTAAATATGGCATTGGGGTACGCCCTATCTTCTAAAACGAGATGAGTATACCCTTTGCAGAGTGTACAACACTGATCTACATAACGTCTTCCCAAATTAAATGCCAATACTTGGTTTTTATTTGTACTTCACTCGCCTGCATCCTCACACGCAAAAACTCTGGATGAACTGAAAATGAGCGGGGCAAGCGGCTTTGTTCGAGTTTGTGTGTAAATTAAAAATATCGTCCCTTGGACAGACTTTGTGTTTTGTGATGTAATATATTGACAATTACAATTGGTAGGCATCGGACTTTGCATAGATTTATACAGTGCAGCTGTATTTCATTGCCACATATTTGACTCTTATTTGCAGTGAAATAGTGCTGCAATATTGATCATGTTATTGATATTCAATTCCCTTTAAAATAGTCCAATGTCCTTGTCCATCCCATGGTCTGTGAATGATCTAAGCTGAAATAACATGAAACAGCACTTTTTGACAGTATTTTGACAAATTAACTCGCTTTTTCTTACTGTCACGAGCAATTGCAGTAATTTTGACGTTCACTAATTTAGTTAAGATAATTTCATTCATAATTCCGTGTGTAACAGCGCTCAACTAAGAAGCGACAGTTGAAAATCCATGGCCTATCAAGGAATAAGTGCAGCTTCTAATTGACTGCATTTGATAACCTTTCTAATTTGTGTTAGCTATTTATAACTCAACACTTTCAAAATTTCAACATTCTGGAAACACTCATCATAATTTCTATCACTAAGGTATCTCTCCCCCAGGTCGCGTACCAATGGACAGCACCGGAGACAGTGTATCTCCAGAGACTGTGGTCCGAGCCTACGGGGTTATCATGGACATAGTGGCTTTCTCTGACGACATCACATTAGCTCTATACCTAATACTTATCAGATAATTTTATAGATTACCGAGTTTGATCGATTGATCGGTCGGGCTACCCCAATCATTGAAATTATCACCTAGTTAGAATATACCACCTGAGTCACCACTCGTGACTCAACCCCGTCTTTATCCTTTGAAGATCCCCTTACTACACCCTATCGCAATCAACTCCGGTTCTTACCCCACTCGACTGCCCACTCTAACCTCCTCTAATCCGACTCTTATCCTTCCAATCCCACTCTAACCCCCTTTTATCCCCACTTATACAGGGTATACACTCTTACCCCCCTCTAATCCCGTAATAAACCCTAATCTTATCCCCTAATAGACCCCACCCTCACATTAGCTCGAACCAACCCTTGTTCTGTGAACCCCTGCTCCCATTTCTGCTTTGCTACGGGTGACGTTGTCACGCCGTACGTTTGTGGGTGCCCTGATGGGGTTGAGCTGGACCTCAACAACCCTACCTCGTGTGGTGAGTCTATTAAATTAGTTTTAAATTAGTTCTAAATTATAAAACTTTTTCTATTCAAACATCCTGAATCTTGCGGTCGGTTCATTTCTCAATTATTCCCATTAATGAATTATTTAAATTGAAACCACATTCGAATGCAAATTACTGTGTGGTTGTACAATTGAAAGTTTAAGTCGTGGTAGAGAATAAGATTTGCATTAGTCATACACGTGATTCTTTAAGTCGAAAACTTTCTCAAATCAGTCAAACTTCAGACCCTTGCTTGTTGGGAATAAGGACATGCTTTGTCTGTAAATTACGGTAAGATGATGGGAGGATAAATTTTGATATGCACATACTTTTCTAGAGTAATAAAAACCTAGTATTTAAGTAATGAAGTCGTACACTTTGAGTAAACAAGCGGGCATACTTAACATTTCTCAGTGACTTTACGGAACGCGCGAACTCGCACGACATTTTGATATAGAAATGGGATACTCCAATCGAACGCGCGCGCTTTTTCCGCGCGCGTTTAGGTTTTTTTCAGTCACGTGCCGATTGTTTGTTTAAGACTCAACACTGTGTAAGTTAGGGGTTGAAACAACAGTTTAATTCGATTAGGGATGGCCAAACAGTGTAATGACTTGCCAAACTTCAAACGATCGAAATTCTACACCGCAATATTAGCCAAGGTGTCTATTAATAATTTAGCGGGAAATTGAAATTAAGGCTGACCATTCAAGCAAATCATAGGACTTGGGTGAGATGAAGATCTAACGATCAGAGAAATGTGTCCGCGCGCGCCGTTTTGGTCACAAAAGCAACTGGTAAAGGTGGATGCCATAACACCTAAATTGTCATGAGAATCAACAAAATCCATGGCAAGAATGCCGGAACACTTCCCAGTGGTAATTTCAATGGGAGATTCCTTCGTAAAATAAATGCTGTCCGAGTCAGATAAATTCCCATATTATAGCTTGTTCATCTCCTTCAAAATTTCAAATTCCTATCCGGTTAAAATGGAAATCTACATCCCTCAGAAACATCGAAGTGTGCTGTAGACAACGGTGGATGTCCCCAGAAGTGCACACTTGACGAGAACAGAGATGTTTTGTGTCAGTGCTACGATTATTACGAGGAAGTGGATGGCGTCTGCGTTGGTGAGTTGATAAGTTCTTGATGCTTCGTATTTCAGCATTTTTTGTGAGACTTAAAAGGAAATTGTGTTTAGTAAACGTTGCAATTTTGGATTACAGGATTTTGTAAATTGAAAGAGTTTCGAATGATTGTTCTCTTTTATGGAGTAGTTCGAAAGGTTTGTAACAGAAAGAGAGGGAGGATCTTTCACAGATCGAAAACCTTTTAAGGGGTTTTAAAGGTGCTTTTTAAATACGTTTCTTCCCCAGAGAGCTTCCTGCTCCTCTCAACGAAACACAAGATTTACAAGATCTCTGCTCTGGGAGACTCAGCTCACGAACAAACACCAATCAACATCAGGGGAACTGTCGTTGCGCTAGACTTTGATGTGAAGAATGTGAGTCTTTGAAATGCGAAGTATTAGACATTTGTTAGACGACTGATAAAATCTCGATACTCACAGAAACGTTCAAATTCTCGGAAAACGCCTTTTCTCGTCCCACTTACAAGTCATTATGTTCTTTAATCCCTCCAAACTCCAACAGAATCGTATTTTCTGGACGGACACACGAAATGACAGCATCTACACTTCGGATTTGAATGGAGAAAACTCTAAATTAATCCTGGGTCAAGGGTTATCGACACCCGATGGAATAGCGTACGATTGGGTTTCCGATACTATCTATTGGTCTGATATGGGAACCCATGTCATAGGTTTGTGGAGTGTGAAAAATTTGTAAATTCTTCATAATAATTCTTCATAATAAGGAAAATTTAATCCAATTTAAACACGGAAACTTTGATAAAGGGCTTTTTTCAAAGATAGGGCAAAGAACAGTCAACCCCTAACCTAACACTGAAATAACCAACCCTTCCCAGGTGCGACTAAGTCAGACGGGGCCTATACCAGAAACATCATAGCCTTCGATGAGAACGACAATCCTAGAGCCCTGGTTGTAGACCCTGAACACGGGTAAATGATTAACCTTGAAGCATTATTTCGTTAACATTCGTCTGGTTTTCTCATGGGATAATACAAATCTATTTAGTAGTCTCTTGACCACCATTTTACTGGATTTGAGGCCGGGAGTAAGGCGAATTATTACCTCATTCTCGTGGTTTGCCGAAAATTTTTTATCTGTCCCCAACCCGCCATTGGATTTCACTGCCCACACAAATCTCACGATTCATCCCACCTCAGCATGCTGTACTTCACTGACTGGGGAACTAACAGTGGAATCTTCTCTGCCTGGCTGGACGGATCTGAAGTCAAGAAGATAGTAACTCAGTACATCCAGTGGCCAAACGGGCTTACCATCGACAGGAATGCACAGGTCAGAAAAAGTTATTAATGAAATTCATCTTATCATCAACTAGCAGGCCCGTTGGGCCTGCTAGAATAATATGTAAATGATGGACCTGCTAGAATAATATATAAATGGATACATAGCTCACTCGGCGGCGCTTCGCGCCACCTCGTTCGCAAATTTTGAAAAAAGAACGGAATATTAAACCTTATGTAGCAATCCAATTATTAACTTAAATGAAATAATGAATTTTTTGAAGGAGCAGAGTGCAAAGTAGTTCGGTCAATCTTAGTCGTGCTAAACCATGTGCGTTTCGTTCCGTTTTGATTGCAACATGATGTTGATTCTGATAACAAATAGTGATTCTCATACTGACTTACTGTCATTGGACAACTTTGTTTTGATCACATTGATCCAGGCCAGGAATGGTCTTCGTAATCTGCTAATTTATCCGACTCGGTTAAATAGAACTTTTGTAAACCTTAAATTGATCTTTAAGGCTAATTTAAAAACTACATTTACGCCGACTGAGCATTGATTATCGGCCGACCTCTACCGCAGTTCTTTTTGAAAACCATCTAATATCTGGATTATCCTCCTTTATTTGAGTTGTGTCCATCTTGAGATCTTGAATTTGAAGTAAAAAGAATGTCAAATGTTCAAAAACTATGTCAGCACAGCATTTAGCAGTAGTAGCGTAATAGAAAGCACTCAAAGAACTGATTATCATCTGCACGTGCGAAAATTGGTTTCCATAGCAACGGCGCCTCATTTCTCCCTTTTGCCTTTGTTTCTCTTGATATTTACTTGGCAAGCTCAAATTTAATGGTGTGCGCCCGCACAGACAAACATTATTCACGTGTGAATTTACTTTATATATAAGACTAGCAGGCCCGTTCGGCACTGCTGCGCAGTGTCTCGTCCGCAAGTTTCGAACCTATGCAGTTCAAATTAATGAAAAACTTTTACCGCATCGAAAAATCCGAATCAGAACCAAAGTTATTCAGGGAAATAGCGTAACAAAACCAACAAAGCAAGAAATGAAATTCACACACTTCACATATTACCATAGCAACGCAAGCACTTTCCGCACTCTGCACGTGCATGCCGACACAAACCCATACACACATCGACACAGTGCCCATACACACGGTTTTTCCATTCTAATCTATGATGCCGACACAGAGTCCCACACACACGCCGACACGAATCCCATACACACATCGACACAGTGCCCATACACACGGTTTTACCATTCTAACCTATGATAACGACACAGAGTCCCACACACACGCCGACACGAATCCCATACACTCAATTTATTTTATATTAAAGATAGTTTAAACATATACCATTTCTTTTCCATGTAGATTGTGGCCAACTCAAGCAATAAATTAGAGCACTTGAAGGGAGATTGGGAGAATCACCACGACATCATATACCGAGGTTTTAGTAATGAAATCATATCCCAAGGTTTTGTACTGGGTTGATGCTAAAGAGGACGTGTTGGAGCGGGTCAATGTGGACGGGACAGACAGACAAACCCTCACAGAGATGCCGGACTCTCACTCCTTCGCTCTCACGCTCTACTTCGACAGGTATCTACTATTAAACAATTAGAATGGTGTAATCTCGAAATTAACTGGCGTTTGCTACTTTTCTATTCAAAACTATGGAATCCAAAGTCTTATCTATAAAGGTGTATGAACTCATTCGTCGGCTGTTAATTTTCATCCGAATAATGTTTTGTAAATCAATTGATGAATTTCTCTTGCAGTTCGGGTGATATTGACAAGAAAAAGATCCTCTTTACTGACTGGAGAACCAAATCCATCATCGAAGTTAAGCTGTGAGTTACTTATTATGACAGCAGTTTAGTTCTAGGAGCATTTTCACGATCTTTTATCATGAATTCCCATAAATGATAACCTTTCATTAATAAACAAAACTCAAACTTATTTACACTCATCTGTACACTCATCTGTACAGTAAGATATGATCACAATTGTAAATTAAAATTCGCCAATTCAGCCTCAGCAATTCTTAAATCCAAATTGGAGACTTAGCTCTCTTTATACCGCAATAAATTAATCATTTGACATTGTCTACATCACTCAATATAGAATAGTACCTATTGGGTGAATGCCAAGTACTATCAAATTGTCAAATTACAATTAGCAGCTAACTTCTCAACAAATAGATAAATATTTGCCTATGTTGTCTACTGTTGCATGCTTATAAATTGCCATAAAGATCATCTTCGAAATTATCATAATATTTGGAAATTCAAGACAGATCTGTGACGCCTTTGTAGGTGGCTGCTGCAATGAGTCCGAATAATTTGGACCTAATTTCGTGGTCCTGGTTTGAAAACGGTACCAGCCTATATAATCGATCAGACAATCCATCTTAGATCTAAAGTTAGGAATAAGGGGCAGAAATCAGCCTCTTCTAAATATAAGACGAATCTTTTGGTGGTCCTTGATCCAGCTTGTGGAGAATATTGAGCCACTGCGGACTGTCGTTGAGAAAGAACTTGAGGAACTCATCCTCGCTAATCGTACCGTCCTGATCCTTGTCTAGAAAGTTCATGAGGGTGGCTAGCTCCCGCTCTGAACACCTCTGACCTGGGGAATGGGGTGGGAGTTTTAGTGTTGAGGGAAGATGGGAGGATGGGAAATGGTCGTTATGGAGAATGGTTTTGAGTTTTGAGGAAGTTTAGAAGTTTTTTCGTGATTTCTTCGAGGAAATAAAAGAAAGAATTGGGCACTTTTATTCATACAAGAATATTCATGCAACTGGATTGAAATTGTTTGGGTTGGAAGATTATGGAAGGAACAACTACCTTGGTTGCTATGCTGGGTATGCTTTGAGCACGTGGCTTGGAAGCAGTAAATTCCCACGCCGCGCGCTCAAGGGGTCTTCTGAGCTAGGATTTGGTTTCGCGCGTTACGCAAATGTATGTAAAATTTTTGTGCCATTTTGGCTCGAAATTACCTAAGCTAAAGATGAGATCTTTGAGCTCATCCTTGTTCAGATTTCCGTTATTGTCCCCATCAAACACCCTGAACACTGCTTTAAACTGGCTGGAGGGTGTGATGAAGGGGTTGTGCTGCTTTGACATCAGGTTGATGAACTCACATAGATTCAGAACCTGCAACCAAATAACTGGTCAATGAATTTCTTGGCATTGAGCCAAATTGTCACATTTTGGTGAATGTGAGATTGTAGGTTAACATGGTAATTTTGTTCTAAAAGGGAGATAATAAAAAGCTGGCTCACACCTACCTTATCATCGTCGTGATCCACTGATTTGATCATGTCAGCTACTTCGTCATCAGATGGACGCAGTCCCACTCCCGTCAACAGAGCTCCTGAAGGGAAATGTCTGCGTTATTGAAATTTTAAATGGTCTCCTTCGTTCATAATATGCATAATACACTTCATATCCCCAAACGGCTTGATGTCTTGTTCTAAGTTTTAACGAATGAACATCGCTAAAAACCTAGTTCGCTGACATCAATGTGCCCGTCATTATCCACATCCACCGCTTTGAAAGCAGCCTCGTACTCCTGTATCTCCTCTAGGGAGAGGGTGACCGGCTGCAGGGGCTTAGTTCTGAAAAAGAGTGCTGTCATAGTCACTAAGCTTTCATTCATTGTCACTTGATTTCATCGCCACTGGTGAGAAATTGATGGTGTCCAGTCAAATCACCATTTGTCATAATGCGCCCATTATTTAGGTTCAATAATGATTTCATGACAACATTACAGCTTTACAGACCTGTTGAAGATGTTCATCATCTTGGTCTTGTCCTTCCTGACCGGTTCCCCTTTAGGTAGGGAGCATATCTCCGCTATTCCCTTGGAGTGGTTTGCAATCCACCTGGGAGTTGTCAATGAAATCCACCTGGAAGGATGGGAGTTGAGAAGTTGAGAATTCAATAAGAGCAGAGATCCGTGTTTGGAAAACGGGTCTCTGCCCGATTTCAAGTATTCAATAATAATACTATTATGTTTACTTATTTCATAATTTACCTGGATATAACCCTAGTTTTCATGAAATTTTCGGTGGACATTTTCTTCAAGGGCAATAAGTAAGTGTAAGAAATCTATTTCAATTGATTCAAGTATATGCATCAGTTCAGCAAAAAATCATCTGATAGAAGATTTAAAAACCCGTACGGTCAAAGACCATCTACAGCAGATATAAATCCTTGAAAGCAAACTGCAATATTGGCGCCTGGACTGATTGCCCCAAAAAGAACAACCCTAAAACAGCCAATATCACTCATCCTAAAGACACGACTTATTTTAAAGTCCTAAAGACTGTCTTCTGTCTTCTTCTCAATATTCTATGGAAACTCTGCGTGTCATTAGGGTCGCGAGAAAAATGATAGTTGGGTCCTACGATATATCATATCAGGATTTGAAATGGTCAATATTGACATTGACCAATCATCACACGAGCTGACCGAAAACTCGCGAGCCGATTGGTCAATATCATGACGATTCCAAGAAAAAGTGGCTATCTGTGATATCAAGTGGTCTAGCTTCTTTACGCTTCAACTCCTTTTTATCTATCGCTTAGATGCTAGGGCTTGTAGAACACAAAGCAAAGGGCAAACAACGACCAAACCATTCTGCGCCAGACAAAGCTGACAGGACACATTACATAACACATAGAGGTGAGAACTGGGAACCTGTGATAGGTTGAAGGTTCCAACAAAGGACCAATGAAATGCGGTCATTATAATCAGGGAGATGATGAGGGGATACTGTGAGTGCTAGAAAACATGCAAGCTGTTGAAGATGACGTCATTATCAGGTTTTAGAGTGGTATCTAGATGACGTTAAATGCTGCAGGGGAGGGACCTGTAAATAATGACCGTCTCGTTGGCGCGTGAATGTTGGCATAATTTGAATCTGATCTGCTTGTAATTATCATTATTAATATTCACGAATTGGACTTTGGAGTCCCAGCAGTTGAGCCTTGTACCTTACAAGATAAGATTTATGGTTTAAAGCACGTTGAATTGGCAACGTGAAACTGCTCCTGCGTTATATGAAGAACGTGAATTTTCATTAAATTTTGAAGAATTAAACAATTAAACACGGAAATTACCTTTTGACTCGTCTGTTCTTCCGAGAGTTCCTTGAAACATACATGGTCTGTATCCTCTTTATTCAAGAATATTTCTGTTTTATAAATGTCTCCTAATTCTCTGATCCTTAATCTGAGATTGTCTGATGATCTGAGAACCTTAATTCAAGAATTGTCTCTTTATTCTAGGTTTCCTCTCTTCCAGATCGTTACAAGAACCACATTCTGCATGTCAATTCAAGCTCTGAGTATTTCTCGTTCTTCATGTAATACCTGCTCGATCAGAAATGTGAAATATGATTTCTAAAACTTTGCTCTGCTAGAATGGAGTCAGAAAATCTTCACAAAAAGAAAAAAGTGCGCAGAGATAAGCAATTTCCTTTCAATCCTTATGTAGCACGATGTAAAACCTTCAGAAAAAGATAAGGAAACTGGACAAAGTCAAAGTGTATCGCAGAACAAAATACAAAAAGAGGAAAAAGAACCACTCATAACAACAAAATTATGATTATTCATATTAAACTTCGTCTACATAACCTGTCTAATTTCGCATAAAATTGTTAATTTGTTATAATGAATCCTAATTTCTTCTCTTTTACCGGACGTTTAATTATTCAGCATTTCTAATCTTCGGCAAGCAAGCGCCGCCTGAGAGGAATATAAACCGGGTCGTCTTCATCAACTTACTACTTTTAGCCATGATAATGACATCAGAATGTGATTTCTAGCGATTGAGCGCGACATTTAATGCACTTAATGAACAATGAATCATCAAACGTATAGTCAATGTGATAGGCAATTAATTCCGGACCTGTGTCTCAGAATTCCCCGTCTGCTACCTGACTGACTAGGTACTAGTTAATACAAAACCGGAGAGTGATGTAATTAAATTTTGAACAAGGAATGGTGGTAAGAACCGGCCTCCTTTTTGAGACTGAGGGTCTCAAACCACGCCCGAGACTTTCTTTGGGCTTTTTGTTGCAAACACTGTAGCTATCGTGCAGTAACTGAACTCTATATCCTTTAAAAAGTATGCCAAATGCACTTGAATATTTCGCCTTATTTGCAAAATTTTTGATATGGTTATGAAAATTAGTTCAATTAATGAAATTCAATGAAACTAAAATTTCATTTCACTTAATAGTAATTAAACTGATAAATTACTAATTAATTAATCAAAATTTTAATCAAACTCAAATTTTACTATACTTTTTTACGCTGAGTCGTGATTAAACTTATTAATTATTGTGATTTGTTCCAGGTCCAACACTACAGGCTACACACAGTACTCTGATGCCTCGCAGATGTTCGCTGCGGAACAACCCTTCGACATCCACTGGTTCTCTGCTGCCGTACAAACAGGAACGAATATTATCTGTTCTTCGCTGTTATTTGACGTCTCGCAACAAAGTTAATTTGCTAACTTTGTTGTTAAAGTCAGCCATTGGACATGGTTGGAAACTTTTATGTGCGATTAACCAGTTACACGTGCAACTTCTCTAATTTAACTGCTGCTTAGGAACGAATGGGTGTGGCCGTGACAACGGCGGGTGTTCCCACTTCTGCTTCAACACCCCCTCTGGAGAACTCCAGTGCGCGTGTCCACAGAACATTCAGCTGCAGGATGACGGGAGGAACTGTGTCAAGGACCCGTGTAGTGTCAACAATGGGGGCTGTCAACACAGCTGCTCAGTCTCAGGTGTGTGGGATTTCCTTGGGGTCACCATGACAACATGCCACCCTGACAACAGCTACATGTTTACTCCCTGACAACAGTTCATGTTGTCACCCTGACAACAGTTCATGTTGTCAGGGTGACAACAGTTCATGTTGTCACCCTGACAACAGGTACTATGACAACTACCAGCGCAGCTGCCAGGTATATTCATACGAGGGGTGCTCATTAGGCTCTTTCACCATGGGCTGATCTACGTCTAACTAAACGAAAAGATAAGCAATCAGGATTTGTTGGTTCAGAGACCTCCTTGTAATGCAGCGGACAGAGGCTATGTCTGCTGCCTTCCGGGGAAGTGATTCTGTTTTTGTTTGAATTTGTACGGTCGGGAGTTCATATTTTGAACTAATTATACGAACAAAGTGGTATTTCTCTGAATTGGAAGGAATCAATCTTAAGTGGTTCGTCAGAAAAGATGCCGAACATTGTCTTTCGTAAACCAGAAAAGCGTGGAATTTACGATTTGTACGTTAAATTAAGAGTTTTTTTGGAAGTTTCTTATTCGGAAGTTTCTTATTCAGTAAAGGTTGCTTTTTCACTAGAAATTAACGACGGGTATGATTCTTGGTAAAATGAAACAAGTCGTTAGATGATAATGACCTATTAGAGAACTAAATATTTCACATATTTCAAAGAACTTAATATTGCGCAATTGTTATATTGTACCTTTCAAAAAATCAAAAACTTCCTGGTTTAAAATCTACAATTGGGTCCAAGTCTCCGTATAAGTCCGACAAGAAATTGCAGTAAGGGAAACCTTCTCCGATTTTGAAAAAACAGAAAAAAGTCCAAACAATACTTGGACTTCCTGAGTTAGTTGCACCGCTGGAGATCTTTTTTGAAAACAGACAGTCAAAAACTGCATAACTTCTTACTTTTGCAGTCGGGTTTTGACTTTGGTTTCAGGAAGAGCCCCTTGGAACCCATGACTCCCTCTTGAGTCAGTCTCTGAGTAAGTCTCCCTCTTGAGTAAGTCTCTGAGTAAGTCTCCCTCTTGAGGAAGTCTCTGAGTAAGTCTCTCTCTTGAGTCAGTCTCTGAGTAAGTCTCCCTCTTGAGTCAGTCTCACCACTGAGTAAGTCTCTGAGTAAGTCTCACTCTTGAGTAAGTCTCCCTCTTGAGTAAGTCTCTGAGTAAGTCTCTCCACTGTCACCCCTGCTATTGCCGCATCGGTTGTCACGGCAGTGCATCCCTTACCTGCACTACTTACATGACAGGCGCTGCCGCTTTTTACGGAGTGAGTTTAAAACTCTCCGTCTGCACCAACCTCCTGTCTACAGTTTCAAAGCTCGCAGACCAATCACCAACCGTCTTCAATGCCTTTGTCTCGTCTTTTCTCGTCCAAAGTTCCCCTCTATTTCTGGAAATCAGAGGGGACATCATGATGCAGTAAGCGCGATCTCCAGCCTTACAGACCCTAAAACGCCTTCTGAGAATTCCTGCTGCTTTCAGGTCTGCCCGTGACTTCAGAGTCTTCCCTTTGTAGTCCAGCTCGATTTTCCCTCTGCAGGTTGTTTCTTTGCAGGAAGCTTCAATTCGTAGTCCAACCTTCATTGGTGGTGGAGGAGGTCCGGTAGGTGGTAAACCTGTAACCATTGCCCCGGCATGGAGTTCCGAGGCCTGCAACAGAACTATAACTAAGATAAGGTACAGTGTTGCCATCGTCGTTTTTACCAAAACTCGAACAATTCTGAGAATGAAACTGAGAAATGCGTGAAGGGAGAAGAGGAGTACGGTGGTTTTGTTTCATTGCACTCTTCTCAGTGTTTCTAAGTATTGTTTACTTGGGCTCAACCACGCGATTGAAGGTGCCAGAATCTGAGTGGTGCTCGAAATGATCACATGATTTTGTTCATGGATTGTGATTGGTGCCTGCAATGATCAGGTGTTTTGATTGGTGCTTATATTGGCCACGTGACCCCTACCCCGAAATAGCGATTGTTCCACAAACTTGTACAATAGGTTTCCACCGAAACCATTGATATTTCATTTTAAAGCTTTATTGTCAAGAATTTATTTTAAAGGTTTACTATTACCAAAAAGTAAATAGTTGCTTTTACCAAAAAGTAATGTACATTGGTAATGTACATTGTACAAAGCTAGAAAATTGATTTGGGTACCAGGAATCTGGCATCAGGAATCTGGCATCAGGAATCTGGCACCAGGAGTCTCTGCTGACCTTTACCAATAATCAGCTGTGAGACAAAGAATTTTACATTTTTCCAGAAAACCTTTTGTCTCAACTATAAGGAGTAGGGTGTGATGATGGACAATTTCTTTTTATTCTGAGATTTAGCCCCACCCCCTAAGTTTCCCTCTACTCAAAAATTATACCCGTAAACTCAAAACATTGCGAATGAGTAGTACCTCTCAAGGAAAACGGGCGGCTGAATGCCAAAATCATCATAAAATAATTTATAATTTCTGTCAAACTCTTACTCCTTTTCATTAAAGACTCACACCCTTCTTGTGTGCTGTTTTCTTCGGATTTGTAATGTTTTTCATTGTAACATTAGAACAACCCTAACCATTTTACAGATCCAATTCTAACTCGAACCTTTGTATAACTCTAACCTTTTCCCCAGAGTCGGGTAATATCACGTGTTCGTGTCAAGAGTGGTACAAACCTGACCCAACCAACACTTCCAGATGCATTGGTTAGTGTTTTGTTTATTCCTTTTCAACTTGGCGAATCAATAATAGGCCGGTAACAAATTTACGTTTCCATGGTAACAGAATGACGGTTTCCTCGCGTTACCCTGGTAACACAATGACGGTTTCTTCAGAATCTGACTTGTCAATGTTTGTCTTGGAACGGAACGACATAATGGAGGTTTCCATGGACACGACTCCCATGTACAAGAAAACCATCTCTCTCCCCTCCGTGAGTCAATTAATCAATAAAGTATCCGGAAATTGATTATCGTGATTTTTGGAGAAGATAGTGAATTGAGGGACTCCATTCAATGGATGCGTTTTTAATGCAAAAAGTGTTCATTTCAATTATTTCGTTAAATATTTCGTCTACAAAGAATTATTTTTCAAACATTTTCGTGAAGCGAAAGCATAATTCACTGATTTCCTAAATCAAGATCAATAGTCAATACCGCAGAATGATGAATATTAGCTTTCTTATCTATCACGTGAAGTTACCAAGGATTTAGCAAATGAGCGAGCAGGACTATCATAACACTGCTCGCTGATTGGCTGACACCCTCTCCCCTCGGACATGGCCATATCGAGTGGTGTGAGTATGGATGTGGATATCAGAGCAGGACGGTTGTACTGGTGTGATTCTGTCAGGGATACCATCTCTTCTGCCAATGTGGGTATCTCCCATGGTCTTGTTTAGTATTTGAAGTGTTGTTATTGTAATTTGTATAAAAATAGACCCTTTGAACCATGGTTATGTTTACTAGTGATGTTATCTGATTTCTGAATTTAGTTCCGATTTAAGAATTAAATTTAATAAGGGAAAACGAACTACCAAAACCTTTGAAAGTAGGAAACAAATCGTGAAGTTTTGATGTAGGTAGCTTTACACCTTGTTGTACCTTGTTTTGCAAACCTGGTACCTTAGCTCCAGTGTTCAGGAGATATTTGAGAAGAATCAGCTAAAATATTCCCGGTATTTTCTCAACATGTCATTTAAAACAACATAAAACCTCAAAAACATCATCAAACTCAAACAAAAACCAGCGCACGAATCAGTGTTTTTTCTCCAATCGCTTATATTTATCTCTCGCACACACATTACTTTTCTAATGGGCTAAAGTCTTGCCTCAGTATTGGATCTGTGAAAGTTGTATCTTCGTGAGCTAAAGCTGGACAACCCTAGCGGTTGATATAGCCAATCCTCGTATGGTTCTGGGTGCCAAGCTCAAAATATAGACATACAAGAGTGACGTTATTATCATGGTTTCCTAATAGGGAATTGTTGACGTCAAATCGCCCTTTTCCGTTTATAATTTGTTGTTTATATAATAAACGGCTTCGTTCGCTACTGGAAATGCGACAATTTTATAGGCCGATGCCAGTAAATGCGCTAACTGTTTGCAATTCGTCCGTTTGTGGCGTTTAACCTCACTCCTATTTCACATTTGGCTACTTCTGAGTCATTAAGAAGGAGTTGTTTCCAAGCACTTTCCGTGCCAAACAGTGAACTCTGAACTCACACCATTTAGCGGCTATAAATAACTCCCCACTCCAAGCGCTTGAAAATAAATTAAAAAGCGCTTAAATGCGGGCTTTATCATCTTTCATGCAGGCATCTCGTGTTAATGGATAATTAATGAACAGACATATTTTGATTTGTCGCATTTTGATTCACCGCATTTTATTTTTTTCTTTATTTTCAGTTTGACGGCTCCGATCCTAAGACGGTGGTGTCAGGACTCAAAGTTCCTGATGGAATTGCTGTGGACTGGTTGGTCGGAAACATCTACTGGGTCGACACGGGTCCAGGTAGGTAAATAGCAAAACAGGATTAAACAGGATTATGATAGTGAAGACTAAATACTTAAATAGTGAAAAAGGATTAAACAGGATTAATCCCGTTTAAGGGATCAGGTATATTGAAGACCACAAAATAAGTTTTTGAAAGTTATTTTCAGGGGTTATAACGGCGAAATCATGGGAACAAAAACCGTTTCGTCTGTTCTTGTCTCGAAAGAGATTAAATATTTTGTTTTCGTTGTCGGATAGACAAAAACATTTCGTTTTTGTCTCAGCATAGACAAAACCATTTTGTTTTCGTCCTCTGGGCTATAAATGTTAGGGATATTCTCTAGTAGAAACTTAGATACTATCAAAGCTGATCAATGCGTGAAATATCCCAACATTAATGATTCATTGGCTATTGCCGTAGATAAATCAGGTATTGCCCAATATTGAACAATACAATATTGGCCAATATAGAGCAATACAGTATTGCCCAATATAGAGCAATACAGTATTGCCCAATACATGAACAATACAATATTGGCCAATAAAGAGCAATACAGTATTGCCCAATATAGAGCAATACAGTATTGCCCAATACATGAACAATACAATATTGGCCAATATAGAGCAATACAGTATTGCCCAATATGGAGCAATACAGTATTGGCCAATACGTGAACAATACATTGAGTATATAAGGGCTCTCAGCAGCACTGCAGAACTTTATTTTGCCACCAGCTGGTCGTATTGTTACGTATATTGTTGTACATTTTACATTTGATATTTATTAACCCAAACTCTCGTTTCTCTGTCTCCCTGATACTCATCTACGTTACTGTCAAGAAACTCTGATCCGAGAAGAGAAATAGCACGACAGTAACAATTGGCGCGAACTTCAACAAAGAACCTCAAGACCGGAAAAGAATCACGAACTCAAAAGTTGAAATATGGCTCAACCGACAGCAGAAGATTTCAAAAGCTCAAAGGTTAGGAGGACTGAAAACAACACGACTCAAGCTTCCAGCAAA
>WFMF01000502.1:0-122241 GCA_011033025.1 Beroe forskalii | reverse complement strand
CTCCTCTCAAATCCATACGCATGTGTGCAGACGGCTCGATTTCAAGAGGGAGCTCTGAAAATACGCGCGGATTTACTGATTCGTGCTTGAATTTCAAATTTCTACATAGATTCTGTCGAATTCGAAAGCACACAATTTTGCGCGTCTTTCTTAGCCCCCCCCCCTTGATGGATTTCTCCCATCCCTAGCGCGCAACACCTCGGAAGTTTGGAGGGTCGTGTTCCTCCCCGCGGAAAACGATGTGTGTGCGGCGGCGGAGGGGCAACATCCTACACGGACACACCCCCCCCACCCGGGTGATCGAGCGGTCTGCACACAACTGCGAGATATAGGATTACTATTAGGAGGAGCCTGCTGCTAAACACGTCTATTTCCCTGTATGTGTGATGTGAACACGCACCAATGAAAGCCGCAAGGTAAGAGAGCTTGGGACGCTACTTTTTTACGATGACATTTCGAACTGCACTGTGCGCGTCTTTCGTGTGCGGCGTGCGCAGTGTATGTTTGCGCGGCGTACAAACATGTTGATGTTATTCAATTTCATATGTCTATAATTTGAGCTAAAATTTAGACATTACGGTGGCGTGTCGAACTCATAATTCAGATATGCGCGGCTTTTCAATGCGCGGCGTAATAGTGCGCGGCTCGCTGCCTGTAATTAACAGGCAGCGAGCCGGGCATGGAAAAGCCGCGCACATATGAGTTCGACACGCCCCTGTTAGAATTTTTGTAATCGACCAATAAAAGTGGTCATAAAATTGTAGATAGATCTTAACATATTTGTAATGAATACTGACGTTACTGCTTTGTCACTTGGCTTTGTAGGAAAAAAAAAGTATATTTCTATTTCTACGTCACACGAACTGACGTCGTATTAATCATGCACACACTCACAGTGCTGTTCGAACTGCCTCCTGTAGAGTGTAGCTTAAGTGTTATTCTATCTTTGCTCTTTTTTATATCGAACTTGTCAGAACATGATTTCAATCGCTTTTTAATACTAAATTCCTGAATTTGAAAGTTTGTAACAATAACATCAATATTCAACATGCCCTCCTTGACCTTCGTTACCCCATGTTACGGGATCGCATTTTTACGCTCAGTACATGGAAGCATGCTCCTCCATATAGCAGTTCTGCTAAACTTAAACACGTATACGGATACCCCTGTCCATGCGTTACGTTGCTAAACTCGTTCCTATGCCCGCATAAGTGTGTGTACGCGCCGCGCGCTTCCCTACGGGACACACACCTATGCGGTGCGGGCTGCACTGGGCAATCGCGCCGCACGAGCCAACCAGGGATATAGATATACGTGTTCAGCAACTTAACACGTATACCGCTGTTGCTAAACACGTATATCCCTGTTTGTGTTGCGCGGCGCTTCCTCGTAGGGAAGCGCCGCTCGCGTACACACACCTATGCGGGCTTAGGAAATACCCCTGTTAAACAGTTAAACACGTATACCCCTGTTAAACACGTATACCCCTGTTAAACACGTATACCGCTGGTTTTAGCGCTTGCCGCGCACTCCGTGCGCATAACCAGGGTCCTGGTGAGGGCAAAAGAGAATATTATTATTATTAAATTAAATTACAAAATTTCCTAAATTGGTTTTTACTATTTTACTGATCTATAAATTCACAAAATGGAGTTCCCTGAAGATGAGAAGTAATATTCAATTTCAATGTTGATTGTTGTAATCTCAAAACTGGCAGTAAAGCTTGCATTGTAATGTAATTCTGATTTGAATTCATTTTGCTACTTAAGTGCTTTACTATGAATACCCTGGTTAATGCTATAAGCAACCAGATTCGACATGAGATAATTGATAAATAATTTTATTAATTCACAGATTGCAGCTGTCAGGTTACTTTTTTGTTCCACCAAAATATTTCATGTGCATCATATTTGTCATATTGTGATTATGAGATTCCAGCCATCCAATTTGGCCAGTCTGTGTTCCCATAACAGTTACAGGAGCATTTTCATTATCTGTGAAAATGAGATCACTGCTAAAAAGTTTTGTGTTTCACTGAGATGATCAATAACTTCAAACTGCTAAAAATATAAATTATATAATGTTATATTGTCACAGCTAGTGCTTTGGCAAATGTAAAGTATAGCGCAAGGCTTAACTGAGCGCAAATGAGCACAATTGAGCACATATGATTGCTAACGAGCGCTAACGAGCGCAAAATTTTGCGCTCGTTAGCGCTCATTACCGCTCGTTAGCGCCCATTAGCGCTCTAGAGCCTCGAAAATAACTGAGCGCAAATGAGCGCAAAATTTTGCGCTCATATATGCTCGTCATCGCTCATATGTGCTCATTAACGCTCGTTAGCGCCCATTTTGCGCCCACTTTGCGCCCATTTTGCGCTCAGAGCGCTAACGAGCGCAAAATTTACAGAATTTGAAAATGAGCGCTAATGAGCGCTAACGAGCGCAAATTTTTGCATTTTGCGCTCAGTTTCACTGAGCGCAAATTATTTTTTGCGCTCATTTGCGCTCGCTGCGCTCAGAACAACTGGGCGCAAATTTTCAATTTTGCGCTCAGTTGTGCTGAGCGCAAATAATTTCAATTTTGCGCTCAGTTGCGCTCAATTCCGCTCAGCTGCGCTCAGTTGTAGCTATTTTACAAAAAATAAGACTTTCTTATACTCATTTGCGCTCATTTGCGCTTAAGTGCGCTCATTAGCGCTTAAGTGCGCTCATTAGCGCTCAATTGCGCTCATTAGCGCTCAATTGCGCTCATTAGCGCTCAATCGCGCTCAATTACGCTCATTAGCGCTTAATTGCGCTCATTAGCGCTCAATTGCGCTCATTAGCGCTCAATTGCGCTCATTTGCGCCCAGTTATCAGAGACTTACGTTCCTGAGCCGGAATAGGTGTCAGGTGCTGGCAGCTGGCTTGCGGAGCTCACATGCCACGAAGCATCGAATCAGGGATTCAGGGGTTTAAATTATACATTCACATTCTTTGCTTCCTCAAAACGTCAAAGAACTTATGCAATTGCAAGAGGTTTAGAAAGCAGAGTTAGGCAATCACATAACGAATTGCGGCTCGCAGTGCCAAGTGCAGGCTATTCGTTTTCTGCAGTGGTTGCTATAGAAATTTTTACAATGTCGATTGATGCATGACACGGCGTGACTATCCAGTGCCGATAACGGCAGTTGGGTATAGATTCATATTTATTATTTTTAATGCGGCACTAACTTCCAAAATATCCCAATTTGTCTCAAATGTCTGGCGTTGCCCTAACCAGGGGCGTCGCAAAACCAGGGTCCTGGTTAGCAGGTTAGGGCAAGCGTTGCCAGTCCTTGTCGGCCGTAGACAGACCTCGGCATCACGAGAATTCAGCGTCGGTCGCTGATTCTCATATCTACTACCCTAAACCAAACAAATCGCGGCCCTAATCGCAGTCCCTAACCGGAACCTAGCGCCCCAAACCAGTAACCGGGGCGTCGCCGGTCGCTTGCCACGCACGCTGTGCGCAAAACCAGAGTCCTGGTTTTGGTTAGGGCTCCCTATTTGGCTAAAGCGTTGGATGTATACGCTTAATTAATAACTATTTTTTCCGAGTGACGTGTTTGTCATAGATGATGAAGGCGCGGGCGCTCTAATTATATTTGTCAGATGTTGTCTGACCGAAGGCGAAGGGGTCAGACAACGTCTGACAAAATCGATATGGGACACTAATTTGGAGGCTAATTTGGAGGGTCGTTTTGTCAACGGACGTTATCGGACAATTGGTCGTTGCCATCTGTTATTCCTGACTGGGTTGCCAACTGGTCAAATAAAAGCGCAAATGTGACCATCGGTCAAACTCTCAAATAGTCAAATGTGGAACGTTGCGGGTATAAGATGCAATGCGCTTAATTTAATTTTATTTTCTGGGTGACACGTGTTTACTCGTACTCATGGGAATTAGATAATGGTAGAGCTTCTGTTTCCCCAAAACCAGGGGCGTCACGCCGCGCACTCTTTGCACAAAACCAGGGTCATGGTTAGGGCAAGCTCCCGTTTATAATTTATTTTTATGGAGACTATATATTCCAGTTTGATTCTAGTCTCCCATATAAACGAACCATCCAGTCAGGAAAAATGGACGGGCAACGTCCACAGATTCCCATCAAGGCGCTTGCATTTGCAGTTGCCCTAACCCGACCTTGTCTCTATCTATCAGTATCGATAAAAGACCCTTAGCTTATGAGCGCACACACCGCTCAGTCAGCAGCCATCAGCAGATGCACGTCTGGTATCACCTAGATGGATTTCACCCCGTCCCTAGCGCACCTTACTCAAATTTGGAGGTCGTATTGCCGAAAAAATGGCGCGCGGCGGAGGGGTGAGGTCAAAATCCTATCACCAGGCAATAATACCGCGACCTGGTTTTGTGCGAAATGCGAGGCGCGACGCCCCTGGTTAGAAAACGGAAGCCTTCATAATCTGACGTCAAAAATATGATTAAAACATCTGCCTTTGAAGATAAGGGGGCAGGGCTACCTCCCCCCACGCAATTTTTTCAAAAACGACTCGTAGGAAAATACTTCGAACCTGTGGTCTCTTCGAACCTTTGGGCGGCACGGATTGTATATATCGTGACATGACTTGTTCTGTTTCCCCAACCCCAAGAAGGGTAGTCTCCTGTGGCCGCGACTTTTTTGTGACACTGATTCAGATTGCCCTTTAGCCGCCCCTAACAATTCCCTTTCTTTTTTGCCCATGCTTGCAAAAACTGCTTCAATTCTCTGTTCCCCGAAACAACAAAAGACCTTTTTTCGACGGTTTTGTATTGTGGCTGCGCCCTTTACGCTTTCTGTACAAGAACTTGGCTCAGAAACGAAACCTCTAAACGGGCGCAAATGGGCGCTTCCCAGGGAAATGAACGCTTTCGAGCGCAAAGGCGCTTTCGAACGCAAATAGCGCTTCCGAGGCAAATGAGCGCTTCCGGCAAATGAGCGCTTTTGAGCGCAAATGAGCACTACGAGCACATACGAGCGCAAATGGGCGCAAAATTTTTTTGCGCTCGCGTTGGCGCTTTCATTTGCGCTCGAAAGGCTGAGCGCAAAATGGGCAAAATGGACGCAAATTGCTGAGGTGTATTGGTGAGAACTGAGCGCAATTGAGCGCATCTGGCGCAAATCGGCAATAAGCGCAACTGAGCGCAACTGAAGGCGCTAACGGGCGCTTATGGGCGCTAACAGCGAGCACTAATGAGCGCTAATGAGCGCAAATTGCGCTCCAGTATGCAAACTGGTAAATGAGCGCATCTGAGCGCAAAAAAAGACATTTTTCAGGGATCATTTTGCGCTCGTTAGCGCTCTGAGCGCAAAATGGGCGCAAAGTGGGCGCAAAATGAATGGACGCTAACGAGCGTTAATGAGCATATATGATGACGAGCACGTATGAGCGCAAAATTTTGCGCTCATTTGCGCTCAGTCATTTTCGAGGCTCCGGAGCGCAAATGAGCGCTAACGAGCGCTAACGAGCGCAAAATTTCCCTAATTTGAGCGCTAACGAGCGCTAACGAGCGCAAATGAGCGCAAATTTGCGCTCAGTTAAGCCTTGCGCAGAACTTTACATTTGCCAGTGCTTTCAAGGCTTTGGTTAGGATTACAGATACAGGGTGATGGTTAGGATATTTATAGCAAGGGTTTTGGAGAGGTTATGGGTGTTATCATACATAGATTTAGGTCTGTGATATCGCTCAGCCAGTGTTATATGTAATATGGGAGTCATATCAACTTTAGAACTGAGTATTCATTCTGCTAGTGTTGCCATGACTAGACGTGGAGCTACTCGGTTAGCAAGAGGAAACACAGAGACTTTAACCCAGTCCATTAATGAAGTGATTCTCCAAGAGTGTCATAACTTGTACACTGAAGGAGATGACTCACTCATAAATATAGGTGAAGAACTGGGACTTACCATTGAACCTCCTCGAAAAAAGATCAATATCATGCTCATTGGTGAGTTAAACATATTAATCTGCAAGGTTTTTATATCGTTCTATGCAACCATTTTTGAATTAAAAAGAAATCTTTCTTCAAGGCATCAATCTGCACGGTTTTTATATTTTTCTATGCAACCATTTCCATAATTTGAATTAAAAAGAAATCTTTCTTCAAGACATCAGTATGCAAGACCATTTCCATATTGTTTTATAGTAGGAATATGATGTACTTTTATTCATAATTTCTATCATTGCAGGGAATCATTCTGCTGGAAAAAGCAGTTTCATTAACTGGTACATAGAAGAAACAATTCAAAGAACTGGTGTTGCAATTGAAACTCAAGGTTTTACTCTTGTTACAAGTGGAAAACGAAGAGAAACACTGACAGGTAAATTAAAGCAACTGTCAAACTGAAAATTATATGAAAATCATTTTTCAAAATTGCTGATATTCCCTCCATATATACCAAAGTCATGAAAAGTGAAAACTGGTAGGATCTCAGAAGTAAATAAAGATGTTCTAAAGGGATATAAATAGGTATCTAGATGAAATAATCAATATCTATTGGTAGTTTTGTTTGTGACCAGTTGACAGTTCATTTATATACATCTATGAACAATGGAAATAATCACTTGTTATTAATTCAGCAAACATGGAAAACCCATAGATAACTAGTGTTATGATCACTCATTTGCAAGATTAAAAACTTGAAACTCCTCAATCATATGAATCTAGTGGTTTGGTGATCACTTTCAAAACTTTGCTGCTACTGTTTCACAAGGATGAACCTGAAAGAGAATAATTGTTGATGAATATCATATAGGTACCAGTTTCATCATCACTTACAGTGCAAACATAATATTTTCTTCTTCAATGAATTAAAAGTTTTTTTAAAATTTTTGTCAGTTTAAATTGGAAAAAAATTTTTTTTTTAATTATAAAAATTAATTATCCAATTTGGGGGTTAACCCAAAAGGGGGCATTTAAAAATTGTTTTTTGGTTTTCGGCCCCCCATTTTTCCCCACCCAAAAAAAAATATATTATCTTGTTACCCAAAATTTTTTTAGGTTTAAAAAACAAATTTCCCAAAAAAAAATTTTTTTATAACACCTCTAAGGTTATAAATTTTAAAAAAATTTTTCCCAATTTAATATACTCATTTTCTAAAAACTTCTTCGATTCCTAAAAAATTTATTTTTAAGGTTGAAACTGAAGAATAAATTTGATAGTTTTAAAAATGGTATGATAAATATCCTTTAAACCCCACGTTATAACTAAAAATATTGTTTTCACGAAAGTTAAACCCTTTTTTGTTCATTTTAAACCTTTTGTTGTCTAAAGGGGGGGGTTTTGGTTTTTTGAAAACTGAAAAAGCTTGGGCAAAAAAGTTTTAAACTTTACAACACTACTTTATACAATCAAATTTGAGTGGACTCTGAAGATTCGGCGAGATTAATTTTCATTTGAAAGTTCGTTCACTTTGTGAGCTAAAAGATTTTTCGGATAGAATATCATATAGGTACCAGTTTCATCATCACTTACAGTGCAAACATAATATTTTCTCTTCTCTTTTCAATTATGAATTTAAGTTTTATCTCAATCTGATTTCTAACCTTTAAATTATGTTCCATCTTCACTGTTCTGTTTTTTCTGGTCTCTCTTGCGCTGTCCCCCTCTCCTGCGGTTCCTTGGTCCTGTAAATGAAATTACTAAAATAATTCATCTTTCTGTTCACCATGAATTTCACTTTTTACTATCAGTGAGTGAATAAAATGACATTTTTACAGTATGTATTGAATTCTATGCTTGTGGAAATTGGAATAATTTCTATGTTTGTATTAGTGGAGTCATAAATAATAAATATCATATCCAATATGTGAGTGATACATCAAGTTCTTACCAAAAGCTATATTCTGTTCAGAATTCTTCAACTCCATTATCTCTCCATTTTCTAAGGCTTCTTCTGATTTACCTGAGAAGCAAATTAGCTTGATTAGTTGAAAAAAGTGAGTATTGAACTGAAGATATAGCATCTATTGATAATATGTTTTACTACAAACGGTTTGATAACAGTATCACTCTATCACTGTATTACTGTATCAGTCTATAGTCTAAACCATATTCTCGTTTCTCTTACCGAATGTTAAGACCTGTTCTGTGTCCGCTGCCTCATAAGCACCTGCATCAGATGATGATAAACTGAAAGGGAAATGGGGTCGTTGGTTTTGCAGGTTGTAGGTACCTTCACTCCTACATTAACCACGACTAAGACCAGCAGGGGAATTTTTAATTTGTATTATGTGTGTTATTTTCCAATTCAATAAAGTTTAATTATATGATTCGTTTTTTTGCCCGTAAAAGCGGCAATCCCCCACGGGGGCTTTCAATCAATCAATCATTTTAGGACAGTCTGTAAAATGCACATTGCATTGAACATCAGCTACTGCCAAATAATTTACAGTACATGATAAACCATAAGAAAGCAACCTTCTATCACGAAGAAGCGACCATATAACACAAAAATATCCCAAAGTAGACCTATAGAGATGCCAATACGGTCACAAGAAACATGTAAGCTATCGTGGCGAAAGATTCGTTGAATTTACATTTAAATGCTTACACATATAATACATCTGTGTATCCATGGATGGATTGAATACTTTATAGGGGATTGTTGAAAATCTGCATTTTATTGTTCATACAAGTTACTTACAACGGATCTTATTAAATTTAAAGTAAATGCATCAATAGCAATCAATTTTATCTTTATCGCCCCCCCCCCCTCCCACTTATTCAATCGATCCATGTGTACTAGGAAAAGTTGGGTATATAATAGGTATATCTATGATTGTTGATTGAATCTTAATCTTATCTGTATAATCACATTCGTCGCAATAGCAATGTCCTGTACGGAGCACCTCAGCTTCGATTCATTGTTTAACATGCCGTACAGCAAGGATCTACACTGAGTTCACCATGGTTAGGCACTTAGACACCCATTAGTAGTTTAGTACTACGACGAAATACGATTCACTTACATTTTGCTTTTTATGTGTTATATGAAAATAACAAGCTGCACAATTTCAACTAGACTAGGACTCAAACCTCTTTGCTTGCGTCTGAACCCAGTGCAGAACGACGAAGATGCTCAGGACCCAGCAGCAGAACCGGCAAGACCTCGGCATGATATATATCTGAGTTGCCAGCCATACAGAACCAACTTCTTAAAGTCCTGCATAGTGACGTCACTGAAAGCGCGATACGTGTCACGTGCCACACAACACGTGATCATTCCCAATGTCACATGGGGCAATTTAAACTTTCATATACTTTTAATCTTGGGCTATATTCTAGTGCATAAAGTTTCTTTAATGTTACTGAGAATCATCATCTCCAGTCCAGATATGAGTTAATTGAAAAGTTAATAAATGCAAATTACATGGCGATCAATGTCGTGAAATAGAACGGTAGGAGATGACACGCTACAGTTGTGCAATGAGCTGTCAAAGGCACAGTGATTAGAACCGATATTGAATCTCCTGAAGCTCTCACTTTACTTGTATTTTACTAGTAATAAAAGTCTCCTGACATAATATAGTGATATTTTATCGGACATTTCAAACATTTTATTGGCAGCTATAGCACGAAATTAAGGCAGCCTAGATTGAAGTCTATGCTGCCTTAATTTCGCGATATCTGCCAATAAATTTTTGAAATGTCCGACTTGATAAAAAGAAGATTAAAGTTGTAGAGATTATCTACGAATAAAATTTGGAACCTTATGAAATACTGTATTCTGTTAGAAGATTTCAAAATTTTTACTTTTGATCATGATTTAACCAGAAAAACACAGTTGTGCTGTAGCAAGAAGAAGGTTATATGATAAATAATTAGTTCGGCCTAAGAACTAAATTTTGTAGCTCAATCAGAAAATGATTTAATGCTCTAACAAAATCTAAATAACAACACAAGGTTGGAGGATGCCGGCAATTTCCGTCCTTTTTCAATGCTTTTCCGTCCTTATTCAATAAATTCCGTCCTCTTTCAGGAACTGCTACCGTCCACTTCTATCCCATGTTAAAGGAACTGCTGTCCACTGACAAGATAATAGATTACTTAGCTACTGAGGTAGGGGCTTGTCATCGCTGTATTAAATTCTTCACTCAAAACTCATTGTTTGTCTCATTGTGAAAAGTTTTTATCTAAATATTTCCTTATTTTTAATTCGCTCGAGGTTGCTGTTGAGACCAGCCTCAAGTATAGTATGCTTTCCAGAATAAAACCAGATGACGTCTTAATCATGGTTGAAACTACCAAGCTATTAACGTTACGTGTCCCCGGCAATCTGGTGCCTTGGTCGTCATTCCGAAAACAAATTCAAGTCAAAAACCGGACTTAATAAGACGAAATTTGTTTGTCTCATTGTGGAAAGTTTTCTTCCAAATTGATGTGTGAAATATATATTAAGACTTTAACTTCACTCGAGGTTGTGATGGAAACCTTAAGTATTATGCTTAACAGAATCTACCGTTTTTATCATGGTTCAAACTACCGAGCCAATGACGTCACGTGTCCCCGGCAATCTGTTGGGGGTCCTTTCCCTAACAGACTAAAGTCAAAAACCGGACTTTGTGCAATCAACGAATTGCGTTTTACTTCATTCGATTTTTGACTAAATTCCACCTTGGAACGGCGCCAGGTAACGACGAGCAAGCAGAAGAAGTTCCCTCTGATCACGTTCATTGACACCCCCGGACTGGTGGACGGGGAGATGCTCTACCCCTTCAATGTGGACGAGGCCATCGAGTGGATGGGACGCAAGTCAGTGATAACAGATGATATTAATGATAATGATTAAAAAAATTTCTATCCGAAAACTCTAATATCAAAAATCGTTATCCCTAGACCCATTTATTAATTTCAACACTGTACAAGAAAGTAATTATTTCATTAACATTCATTATTGACGATGAGCACTAATGATGTTATTTAGAATTTAGTGGCTCACAAACATAACAATCAAATGAATTTAAGAATTTTTTTCTCGCACAGGCAGCTATATATCGAAAAAAAATACTAATTTAGAAATAGCTAAATAGGTTAGAAATAGTTGATACTGCGGATGTCCATATTGATACTGATAGTAGCGCAAGAAGTGATCAAGGTTTCAATCAATTAAAAACAATCTTGAGTCTTGTTAATTTGTTGGATAACGGGTGATGACTATTTATCTGGAATTATTTCAATGTATTCTTTTGGGCAAATCGAGATCATGTTAGAGCTCAGATGTGCTTATTCTGGACCTTAAAAGTCTGCTGATTCAGAATAACATCATGAGAAAATTTGAAAACCCTGTTTTCCCATGCTACTGGCCGATCAGTTTGAGAAGGTACAAAAAATCTTGCACAAAATCTCAATGACAATAATTATCTCCAAAAGTGTTATTTAAGCCTTACTATGGGATGATTCTGAGCAGGAGGGTCTCAAGAGTGACTGCAGTGAGTAGCATCACTAACTTATCCAGTGGTGACCCTATGGAACCTAAAACGTGTTTAAAATCGTCAATTCTACGATAATGTCACTTTCATAAAACTGCGATTTTGGGTAATTGTCTATCCAAAATTCTGCATACCAATAAATGGAAGTGGTCCAAATGCATGAGTTATGTTTAATGAGGTCCCTGCCATCAAATCTGAGTGTTCAGACCACCTAGGTCCTGTTCTAAGACTTTCTTAAGGCCTGGTGTAGCAAAAAAACACACACCTTTTTCCAGAAATTTGGCGTGATTTTAGCTCTAAAATCCAAGAATTTTCTTGATATTCAACGAAAAATGCATGTAGAGGTCTTCATTAGTGTCTCAGCTAACAAAGTTCATGAATAAACCTTGATGGTAACTGATGGGAATGCTCCTGTAGGCAATTTTCCAATCATATGTCAGGAAGTCAATCTTTGAATTTGTGCAAGATTTTTCTGTACCTTCTCACACTAATCGGTCTGTAGCATGAGAAAACAGGGTTTTCAAATTTTCTCATGATGTTATTCTGAATCAGCAGACTTTTAAGGTCCAGAATAACCACATCTGAGCTCTAACATGATCTCGATTTGCCCACAAGAATACATTGAAATAATTCCAGATAAATAGTCATCACCCGTTATCATATATTTCATATTCCATCATTCAGCCCCACTGACGCGGCGCGCGAGAAATAGGCGGTTCAACGTCATCAACTCATTACATCATGATATGATAATGACGTCATCCTACCCGCCTATTTCTCGCACACGGCGTATAAACCTGCATTCCGACCAACTAATCCTCGCATCCAGGTGTGACCTTATCTTCGTCTTCTTCGACCCCATCGGTCAGGCCCTCTGCAAACGAACACTCAACATCGTGGAACATTTGAACGAGTTCGCTGGAGACAAAATGAGGTGAGTTTGGGAGAGAATGTGGAAAAAAACTAAATAGTTTTGGAACTAAGTATCTTATGGTTCAAATTTCAAACAGATTTTAAGCCACATAGCAGCATTCTGTTGTCCAAAATTTGATTAGGCCTTAGCTGTAAGCTTCTAAAGTAACATGTTCAGGTTTTACCTGAGTAAAGCTGACACGGCCGGCACTGAAACTGACCGGCAAAAAGTCCTCATGCAGATTGTACAAGAGCTCTGTAAACGACCAGGCCTCAACAAAACCGGTAATATGTCACGAGATCTTATGAGAGTATATCACCAAATCTTATAAGAGTATATCACCAAATCTTATGAGAATATATCACCAAATCTTATGAGAATATGTCACGAAATCTTGAGGGAAGTGGGGTGCTGATAGATAACGTGGAAATCTGCTAGTGGATTATAGATGTAACGAGATTTTAAGGTATGAGATGGCATTTTAAGATATGAGATTAAGATTTGAATAGGACAAATATGGATACTTCCAGATCACTGCATTTATCTTGCCAGGTTTTGACATGCCCACCATCTACATTCCAAGTCTTGTTCAGAACGAGAAGCAACGTTGTGTAAACCAGATTGAAGAGGTAAGTGTATCATGATCAGAGGCGGTTAGTCTAAGATGGTTTCATCGTTCCACGTCGATCAAATGGACTTATATTTGAACTTTTCTATACTCCCAACTGCCAATCACCAACCCCTGCTTTTCATTGACAGGTATGCAGTGACGTTGACAAGTCAATAGCTCACACCCTCCAGAGCATCCTCAATCGACTGGACAAGGACTGTGATATGTTGGTGGAGAAGATAGATGAGACTTTGCTGACGGATAGCCGCCATGGGAGACATAACATGAAGGCTCATTCCTGGGTAAATGACAGTGCTTATCCCTTTAATTAAAAAGCTAATCTCTTTAATTAAAACTAATTAATAAAGCTTATTCTTATACTAACAGAAATATCTTGAAAGGCAACCAAATTTTTTGGTAACTACAGCTGTTTTCCCAGTTTGGAAAATAGCTGAATATTTTTTCTTTCAGTCTTTAAAATAGGCCTCTGATAACATTCTATCTGCTATGAACTTTCCGATAATGAATCCATGAGTATGATTCCTAATATTCTCATATTAACAAGTGAAACGAGCAATTCATACAGAAATCATCAAATGAGGGGCCGGGAAGACCTTTGAGCACCCCTTGCTCCAAAGAAACCCACTTAGTCAAACTAAGTCATTTGAATCCTAAGGAGTAGAATCATTACATAACATTATGATTAAAATTTAAGAATACCTAAATAGCTAAATTAACAAATTATATTTGTCAGTGGCTGCTCTTCTCTACTATGGGTTACGGAATGTTGCTCCTCCTTCTGACACAGCTTATCTTCTCAATCCTCACTCCATCGGTTAGTGTTCTCAACTTTACTTGGTGGAATTCCGCGGTGGAATTCTGCGGAAATTCCACCGTGGATTTCCAATGTGGAATTCCCCTGTTGGATGTTGGGCTTTCTTGGATCCTGTCTGGACTATAGTCTATAGTTCTTCTTAAAGTTTGGCAGGATCACATGACAATTGCATTTTCCATCATTAACTGATGAATATCTGAGGCGATTAATCGATAAGACGGGCTTTTCCTCTTGAGTAACAGTCGATTTGCTTCTTTGGACGAAAACATTTAATGAAACGAGAATGTTTGAAAATCAGGAGCTTTCGAATAGCATGTGCTATTTGTCGACTTGCTGATACTTTTTTGTGGAAATTATGTAATTAGTTCAGTTTATTCTGACGAAGCTTTTTTCAGTTCCTAAGTTCAGTATCCGGAGCAGAAACAGCAACTCTTGTGTTTACAACCATTCAACCAGGTAACAACTCTCAAGAATCTCCATTGGAATAATTTATTTGAGTTTTTATGAGTATCTCCTATGAAAATGAAATGTGACATTTTAACTGAGGTGAAATTTCGAAAAAAGAGGACTGATTAGTATTCACTCTTCTTTCCTTATAATGCCGAAAATTGACGTCATTGACATATTTTCAGCCCTCTCACAAACCATTTAAGGTGTTGCTGTTCTTGTTGAGTTGATAAATTCCTGAATTTTAGTTGTTACTGTCGTTCTTTAGCCGATTAAATTCCTCAGTTCGTGAGCTGTTCTCACTGATACCGGAAGACAACAAACACTTCGTATTTGCCGCCCTCATCGGAACTAACCTCCTCTTCTTCCTACTCGCTAAGGTAACCTTTCTATTATCAAATCTATTTACAATGTACAGCCACGTAGCCAGGATTTAAGCCATAGCACCAAGTTAGCATGTTAACAACGGTACCATGTTAACAGCGGTACCTCGTCAACAACGGTACCGTATTAACAACGGTACCGTGTTAACAACGGTACCGTGTTAACAACGGTTCCGTGTTAACAACGGCACCTCGTTAACAACGACACCTCATTATCAACGGTACCTCGTTAACAACGGTACATCTTAAACGGTACCTTATTAACAACAGTACCTCGTTAACAGCGGTACCTCGTTAACAACGGTACTTCGTTAACAACGGTACCTTATTAACATCGGTACCTCGTTAACAGCGGTACCTTTTTAACAACGGCACCTCGTTAACAACGGTACCTCGTTAACAACGGTACCCTGTTAACAACGGTACCTTGTTAACAACGGTACCTTGTTAACAACGGTACCTTGTTAACAACGGTACCTTGTTAACAACGGTACCTTGTTAACAACGGTACCTTGTTAACAACGGTACCTTTTAAACGTTACCTTATTAACAACGGTACCTTATCAACAACGGTACCTTATTAACGACACGTTTACAACAAGTAAAGAAATACAAGAGAGCAATGAAGAACAAAAAACTGAATCGAACTAATGATCTGTCCTGCTGCACATGCCTTTTTATACATGGCATTGACACCCACTCAGTACCCAATCAAGCATGACGAATAGCGTTTCGTGCACATACCAACTCTATGACGTTGACACCACTCTGCATGACGAATAGCGTTACGTGCACATACCAACTCTATGACGTTGACACCACTCTGCATGACGAATAGCGTTACGTGCATATACCAACTTCATGACGTTGACACCACTCTGCATTAAATTCAGCATGACGAACAACCGCGTTTGCACATTCCACATACCAACTTTATGACGTTGACACAACTTAGCATCCTGACTGCGTGGTTGATTATTTTCTTTTACTCCTTGGCTTATCCTTCTTGCTCGGCAATTTATTGGGAAAGTGGTACCGAAAAAGGGAATAGGCATCGGTAGACTTTGCCAAAAGAAAGTGGTACGGACCTGAATCCTAATTGTGGATAGAGACGAGACAACATACCCATGACATCAGCAAAATAAACATCATTTCAATATTTCATCCCAAGAAATTGAAATGAGCTATGAGTATGATGTAACCATATCTTCAAATGCACATATCCAGATGTGGTATTCATTTAGTCATACTATGTTAAAGTATACTAACCATACTACTAGGCTAGGCTATAGTCTCTCTGCTACCTCAGGCACTGGAGATCTTTAGAATTAGAGTGCCCATTTTGTGAGGTCAAAGGATCTGCTAGGCTTAGGTTCGGATAGATTTCATCAATGGATCAAGGCTCTGGAATCTGAACTGTAACTTGCAGTAGCGCGCGGATGATATATGACATTTTAATCGTGTGATGGCGCTGTGGAACAAATTATGTGCGCGCGCGGCGGCTTTGATAATTCGATTTACGTTCGGCGATCGCGCGCAGATTTTATAAGTGACGTAGCAGAGATGTTGCCAATTTATGCCATTATAATTTAATCAATGTCGATTATTGAACAAGAATTGACTGTCCAAAATTAATAGTAACCAACATCAATCTGTTAACTTTCAAATCACAGGCACAATGCACATGAATCGATTAAAATTTATCCCGTTACATCTTTCGATCGATTTGAACTGGAAAATGAAATTTCTGGAAAGCCCGCGAAACCATTTCACTGCCACAACATCGCCTCACCTGCCACTTCAGTCCAAATTTCACGTTTTCCCACGGAAATGAAGAATCTAAATGATTGGTTTCAGATTTTATCCCGAACAAAGCCCCGATTGTCTTCTCGAACAAAGAAAACGCATTCAAACCGACGTAGGCTTATTGTTGATACGATAAAGATAAAGCAAGGGGACATGTATTCGAAATACTTAGCTCAATGTGGCGAGTAGAGAACTGACCACTGCATACAATTGATTGGTGGTTAAGTTACGTCATTATCATGCTTTAATGTGGCCTCTTGTTGACGGTAAACGGCCAATTTTTTGTACGCAGAACTAGTTTTTATGTGATAAATAATGAATATATCATAACATGGCTAAAAGGGTAACTCTTTAATTTGGGTTGAAATGACCTGTTTGACTTATGATGTTATTAAACTTGATGCATTTAGTATTATTAGTGTTCATGTTTTTAGTCCCGATAACTTTTGAAAATTACAACTTAATCTTAATGTAAAACTACCATGTAAAACTGTACTGTTAACTAAATCAGAGCCACAAATACATTTTGAATGTAGATGCTTTTTGTGTCAGATAAATTGAAGCGCAAGTATGTTGTTTAAACAATTGTGGATTTGTTTGCATAGGTATTTTACCAATGGCTTGATGTATTTCGTTAGTGTTCACTGTTTATGTCATTCTATGGTATATTTTGTTATTTTAATAGATCATAACGTTTCATTTAAGGTAGTGAACACGCATACTTCAATTCTTCAAGCTGAAGTTCATTAAACTGTGCCAGTGATCAATTTGTACATTTGAATTACACAATTATTTCACAGCCAGACTAAATAATAGTCTGGCTGTGGACTGATTGTGTAATTCAAATGTGCAAATTTCAGAATTGCCATCAAAAGTTGAATACACCGTACACGTGAACTAGGACGGGTCTGAACGCTTACTGGGCGAGCGGAGCTTGAACCGAGTACCTAGAACTTGCCGGGCCGGGGCTAGCTCAACCCTGTTGAATGGCCATAAATTGCATTTCCCCCCAATTTCTTCTGATTTTCAGACCCCTCTTAAAAGTTTGCACTTTTTAAAAATACGAAAACCACCCCACCCTCCCCCCATTGTAAAGTTCACCTACACCGTACAGATTGAAACCTGATCCGAATGTGTTACTTCAATGTGGATTAAGATTAAAGTGAGGTCACTTAGTTTCTTGGGAGCGTTTCCGGTGCGTAGTGAGGACGATACTACCGTCAATTTTCATCAATTGGTGCTTTCCATAGACGTCAAGTGACTGGGTGGATCACATGATTGTTTTCTTCTTTGCGGAGTTCTGTGCATGGATCTGGCTTAAAAGCAAGGGAGACAGCTTCATCAAACCATCCCGTGTGTGCACTGTTGAATTGGTATCACGCACGTACAAATGGTAGTCGTGTGGAAATTGTCGGATCATTCACGTTGCTTTGTACTTGTAAAATTTTTATGTAATTATGTAGGGATATTCAGGACGTTAACCAACGTCCAACATCATGATGATTCACCAAGGTACTGGACCGTTATTTAGAATTTCTAGAACTCTGTAGATAGCCTAGTATTGCTGGCCTTAATCCTCAGAATTGTTTTAAGAAATGGACGTCAATCCATATCAAGATAAGAGACCAAGGAAAGTGATTTGTGTTGAGTTTCTTCATATAACTTGTAGTTGTAGTAATAAAGATTATTGACCCTTCCTGTTGTGCAAATAATACAAAGTTGTGCGGGAGTTTTCAATCCACAATAATTGCAATGCAAATTGTTAATGTGACAGAATAAATTAAGAGCTCAAAGATAAAAAAGTGTTATAAAATCATAAAAATAGTAAAAATACACATATTCTCAGCTATTCGTGTCTTAAAAGCTCTCTCTATTTATAATTGTTCAAGGAATGCCAATTACCTCAAATCTCTACCTAACCTCGAAAACGTTTGAGCAAATTCAAAGGCTGAGATAGATCATTGAAGATAATTTGACTCCCTATCGTCGAGTTAATAAAATAATTTATTTACAATCTCTGAAATCAATTAGTATCGGAAAGGATTACTTATACTGGCCCATGTTTTTAATAAAATATAAGTTTAAAGTTAATAATTATTGTATTTAAGGTTTTCTGAAAAATACTGTATAATGATAGAATACTTACCGTTTTAATATCAGAAATTGTAAGTAGGAAATTCCAAAAAACAGAGGAATTAGTATTTTAAAAGTATGTAATTCATTATTTATAACTAGTTCAGGAATTAAGATCAATTTAAAATGCATTATATATATCATATAATAATATGTGTATCATTGAACCCTAGCTAATTAAACATTATGTATATCATAGTACTCTCCATCTAGGAGTTTAAGATCTTAAAATCATCCACTTTGTGGCCATAATTATCCACTTAAAACGTTAGAAAAGGAATATTCTAGCATCAACGGGGCGGGCGTGAATGTAAGATAAGATTGGTAACACGATATAAAATATTGGTGTTCTCTCTAGAACATCGGTGTTAGCCAACATATATCAGTGTTATTATGAGGGAGGGAAAATGGAGCACAATTACTAGTCCTGGCGAACGACAAGGCCTCGAAATCCACCAAGAGTTCATTAACACGTCACGGCAGTTGGTATTACGTCACGACACACGCGTGAACCATAGTATAAAACCCTCATTTTATATCTATCGACTATAAAACACATCATAAAATTAGCACCTAAACAAAGGGGGACTATATTTAACTCTAGTGCGCGCACAATTAACATATTTATACTACCATGGGTCTGAAAAAGCCACAATAATATCAATACTATGGGGTGTTCTGGTTAGTCTCTTCAAGTCTCGCAGATATTACAAATAACAGGGCGTGTGTGTAACTAAGGGTCTCTCTCATCAGTTCTTGAAGTAGTTGACGTGTTTCATCCTCACGTCAGCCGCGCACACCGTGCACCGTGCCACGCCCTGGTCCAGGATGTTGTCCAGTCCGCTGTACACGTTACCCATGCCCCACATACCCGGCTGCGTGGTGTCCGGGTTCTGGGCCAGCCAGTAGTCGATGTTGTTGATGTAGAAGGAGCAGGTGCCCCGGCCCAGACACTCCACGAAGGTCGGGATGTAGAATTCTTCCAGACAGGAGCCGGCGCTGCTCAGGGTTTGGCCGCCGCCGGAGGAACCGGACGATGTGACCTGGGAGTGGGAATGTTAGAGTGGGAGCGTAAGAGTGGGAATACCAGGGTAGAGTGGGAATCAGGGAATACCTGTGCGGGGGGGGGTCGGTGGTTGAGGATTGTGTTTGTTGGTCCCTTTTTACCACAAAACTCATCCCTTTATAGTCGATATTATTGGGTGTATCGGGGGAGGTTCGGGTACTAAGTTGCAGACACAGGGCCGACGATCCTGCATTTTGGCATTTTTTTGAGTTGATACCACCCACCTGAATTTTGGTACCTGGGTACTAAGTGGTTTTTGGCATGAAAAATTAAGACACCCACCTAAATTCAAGATTTTGGAACAGTTCCAGAATAGAACATTGAATTTCAGACTCTCGTACAAAAAGGAATCTGAAAAGTGCTATTTGATATTGAAATAGAATAGCTTCAATCATCATAAGATCATACAACTAAACCCTTCATTTGTTTTGCGCCAGGTAAAGTTGACATTTGTACCCTGCAAAATAACCTGGTATGTGTCCCATATAACTCTGGCTGATTGACGTCACAGACTAAAACCTCAATATTTTGTGGCCTAACCTAAACCCTAACCCCAGCCACAACCATAACCTTAATCTTTACCCTGAACCTAACAAATCCTGACCCTAATCCTGGTTCTAACCCTAAAACTTAAAGGTGTTTGGTCATCAATTTTAAGGTACAAGTTAATCGACGTAATTAGATGCAACTTATCACAACAAACAACACGGTGAAATTCCGGTAGCGCTACGCCCTATATAGCGGAAGATATATGCATGTTAAGATTTCTGCTGATGACGTAGGGTCGGTCACCGCGATATTCTATACATATCCACAGCACAGAATAAACACTACATCTGCAATATTATAACATCGTTATTCCGTGTTTTTGTTTGTTTTGCCGCCCAGCTAATTTCACCCAATTATTTCACATAATTATTATGTTGCATTAATTATTATTTACTCGTATTATCAAGTCATTTACTTCGTATATATCAAAATCTTTACTTAAATAAACAAGCGTTTTTCAAACTTGTAAAGCAATCGTTCCCGTACTGTACAGAGTACACTGTACAGCTGCCTGGAGGTCCTTCGCGAACGGTGATCTTTATTTAGGAAATCCTTAAATTAAGAGAAACTTTATTATAGTTTTACAAAACGTGACTGTCACGAAACTGTGTTCTTAAGTTTCGGACTGAAATCGCAAAATTTGGCTTCCACGAACACAGTTTTAAGTGTATCAGTAACGCGGTAATTACACCCCGTGTAGTTGTCACGTGTACGAACACTAGCCAATCAGCACGCAGCTATCAGACTAACGCCATAACACTGCGCTCTAAGCAAAACAACCTTAGCCAATCAGAAGGCTCAGTTTGCCCATGTGTTTTTGTTTTTATACCGGCACAGAAGATGATGCTCCACACCTTGGACCTCTATCAAATTGGAAATTGCGATGTTGATGTACCCAACTGAATAAGTAATAACTAAATAAATACGGAACCATCAACTTTGAGTTCGATACCGATTACCGTCTAATGAAATCGCAACCTATTGCTACAGGCATTATCACTATCATTGTCAAGTCACGATTCCCACCCCAAGAAAGTAAGAAAGGAGAATCGCAAATCTCAACAATAAAAATCTCCTCCGTAAACTATATATACCATCAATGACTGAAATATTGGTATATGGATATCAATTCAAATTCAATGTGAATTTCATCTTTCGTACCTTCTAGTAGGCCACTAGACAATGTTTACTTTGCTGCTGTCACAATTCACCTATTTTCTTGCCACGCAATAGGCCTCATTGATTGGCTGAGTATGGGGAAAATCGAATTAAATCAACTAAGGATTTTACTTAGTCTACCTAAGGACACCTCTCGAGGTGTCCTTAAATTTTGGGTGCTAAAGTCCGGTTAAAGTTCACTTAAGGATCGAAAAACGGCAAAATCTTTATTATAGTTGGCGCAAAAAGTAATGAGCAGAGTTTGTACGCGCTCTGTGATTGGTCAGGATCACCCGACCAATCAGCGCTCTAGTGGACGTCACGTGCTCCAGTTCACGGCACGTGATGTTACGGTAATCACATAATTGATACTTGACGCAATCATCGAACGCGCGCGTTTCTTTTCCGCGCTGTATCTCAATCACAATGTTCTCATATTTAACCCCTCGTATACGAGATATTGGCATATTGCAAATGCAAGGCATCAACCATAAAACAGTGCATCAAATTAAAATTCAACTGTTCGTATTATCTCTAATAATTACGCTTCATTTTTCATTGGTACAAAATTTACAACATAATTTCAATCATCCTAGAAAAAAATTTCTCGGACTTGTCTTCATAATCGACTATCAGTATCATTCATTTTAGCTCACGAAATGCGCGTTCAGCCAGCCAAATGCCCTCTTCTATACTGACAACTTGTGTTTTGATCGATTTGAGGTACATGCCTCTGCCTGAAGAGCAGAGAATTCCAAGTAATCTGATGATATATCCTGGTAATCAAATCACAGTATGAGACAAGAAACAGTAACTGTTTGTGTAAGAGCTCTCTCTACATTATGTACAAGCCACAAGAGATACATCCTTGGTATGACAGGTAATTTGAAACTCTTGCTGGGGAGCTGGAAAACGTACAGGAAAGTTGGAAACGTCTACAATATCATGTACTCAGCACACCTTACACACACACTCGTTGAGTACATGTTACTGCGTGTCCAAATTCCTCAATACCAATGTGACATGGCCTATACATGTGTTGAGCTGCAGCCGGCAGTGTGGTTCCGTTTTCGAACCGTCCTGATCCCGTGAGATATTGTCGGAGCATCAGTTGTGCGTGGAATGTCATCGTATGAAGGTAGAATCAGTCGTACCATGCAGTCGTACTATGCAGTGAGCCATGGCAGATCTATTTGCACGTAAACCATCCTGCACGACCATATTATTGCATGTCTACCATCCTGAAATACAGAAGTATTGTGCAGTCATGCAGGTAAAAGAGGTAGAAGAATTCCGCTGGATTGTAACCATTTTTGATGATCAATGGCCATGCCCAATGAAGCAATGGATCCAATGGGCATATTCGACAAACTCATTCGGCAGTAGAACATCAGTTTGTTATCTTTGTCCAATGGATCCACTATTATTACTAAACCATGGGACAAAGATCATGGTGTCGATTGGACATATTTCCAATTTTGTTTATTGGCTCAAAATTGAAAATAATAAGGCGGAAAACTATCCCCCACTCATCTCACTCCACATCGCACCCACTCATCTCACTCTACATCACATCCACTCATCTCACTCTACATCACATCCACTCATCTCAATCTACATCGCACCGTCCCATCAGCCATTCCATGACTCACCCACTCATCTCACTTTACATCACACTATCCCATCAGCCATCCCATGACTCACCCACTCATCTCACTCCACATCGCACTATCCCATCAGCCATTCCATGACTCACCCACTCATCTCACTTTACATCGCACTATCCCATCAGCCATCCCATGACTCACCCACTCATCTCACTCTACATCGCACTATCCCATCAGCCATTCCATGACTCACCCACTCATCTCACTTTACATCGCACTATCCCATCAGCCATCCCATGACTCACCCACTCATCTCACTCTACATCGCACTATCCCATCAGCCATCCCATGACTCCATGACTCGCCCACTCATCTCACTCTACATCGCACTACCCCATCAGCCATCCCATGACTCGCCCACTCATCTCACTCTACATCACACTATCCCATCAGCCATTCCATGACTCGCCCACTCATCACACTCTACATCACACTATCCCATCAGCCATCCCATGACTCACCCACTCATCTCACTCTACTTCGCACCGTCCCATCAGCCATCCCATGACTCACCCACTCATCTCACTTTACATCACACTATCCCATCAGCCATCCCATGACTCACCCACTCATCTCACTCCACATCGCACTATCCCATCAGCCATTCCATGACTCACTGTGCACAACATGAATCAGTTTCGGACCGAAAGTGCTGCGCGCAAATTTTGACCATTTCACTCATAAATCCATTTGTGAAAGTCCAATCGATTCCAAAATTTGCATGGACACAGTTTATGGCATAAGACAGCGTCTGTGAAAATTTGAAGCATTTTCATCCGAAAATATGGAAGATATTGCAAAATTAAAATAAAATCAGTTTCGGACCGAAACTGGCAGTTTCGGTCCGAAACTGATTATTAAATTCTTTTATAGCTTGGTCATTTTTGGATGAAAATGCTTCAAATTTTCACAGACGCTGTCTTATGCCATAAAATGTGTCCATGCAAATTTTGGAATCGATTGGACTTTCACAAATGGTTTTATGAGTGAAATGGTCAAAATTTGCGCGCAGCACTTTCGGTCCGAAACTGATTCATGTTGTGCACAGTTACCCACTCATCTCACTTTACATCGCACTATCCCATCAGCCATCCCATATCCCATGACTCACCCACTCATCTCACTCCACATCGCACTATCCCATCAGCCATCCCATGACTCACCCACTCATCTCACTCTACACCGCACTATCCCATCAGCCATCACATGACTCACCCACTCATCTCACTCTACATCACACTATCCCATCAGCCATCCCATGACTCACCCACTCATCTCACTCTACTTCGCACAGTCCCATCAGCCATCCCATGACTCATCCACTCATCTCACTCAACATCACACTATCCCATCAGCCATCCCACATGACTCACCCACTCATCTCACTCTACATCACACTATCCCATCAGCCATCCCATGACTCACCCACTCATCTCACTCTACTTCGCACAGTCCCATCAGCCATCCCATGACTCATCCACTCATCTCACTCAACATCACACTATCCCATCAGCCATCCCATGACTCGCCCACTCATCTCACTCTACATCGCACCGTCCCATCAGCCATCCCATGACTCACCCACTCATCTCACTTTACATCGCACTATCCCATCAGCCATCCCATGACTCACCCACTCATCTCACTCCACATCGCACTATCCCATCAGCCATCCCATGACTCACCCACTCATCTCACTTTACATCGCACTATCCCATTAGCTATTCTAATTCTTTGACTCGCCCACTCATCTCTCTTGCACTCTCATCAGCCATGGACCATTCCACCCGTTTCACTCCAAGTCCAACATCTGACATTATCGACACACAACATTTAAGGTTAAGTCAAATTTGAAAGCTGCCAACCAAAGAACCTCGAGTGAATAGAATTCGCAATGCAATAAAGCTAGGTATACAACGAAAACATCGATAGACCAAGAACTGAGCGGGAAATTGGAGCAGCACAGTACTGTCAAAACAAATACGAAACATTACCCTGTCTACACATAAGATCATAGCTATTATTAGCTTTCTCTTCCTTGTAACTTTGTAATGAGCTCTTATAAGCCAGTGAAGAGGTATGTTATCCAATAGGGATTTCTCCACTTCTCCAGAAACGGAGATATTTTTCTCCGCGCATTCGCAACTCGAATTCGCGGAGCCGCGCACAACGCAGGGGTCACGCAAAAATAACAACGCCCGCAGTCGTTAGTCGTAATCTATACTTTAATGGATTTCCTTGTGACGGAACGCGCGAAAATTGACACTTCGCGATCTTAGGCTGCTCATTACTTTTTGCGCCTACTATAAAGTTTGAGAATTTAAGAATCACGCAATTATATTTAAGCAAAGGTGTCACGGTTTCTAAGGACAGCGCTAAAGTCTCAGACTAAGTGAAATTCTTTACCCTCCCTAATTAGTCCTTAGTACGTCTATAGTGCTTGTTCGTGGAAGCCACGCTCCTAAAGTTCACCTTAATTGGGTCTAAGGAATTCCTTAAGCCTAAGTTTACCGTTCGCGAAGGACCTCCTGGTTTGAAGGTTCTTGGTAGAATGGTATCCAGAGATCCGTCAATGAAAAGTAGATTTATTGGCAACTAGTGCCAAAGTGTTAAATTATCTGGTTTCATAGCGATCAGTATCCTGGTATCAGTTTTAAGGAATTGGTGTCAGAGCGAACAGCGAATCATTGTCAGGGTGGTCAGTTAATTTGTTGTCGGTATGATCAGTAATCAGGTAATGGAGTGATCTGTGAATTGATGTTGGAGTGTCAGTGATCAATGAATTGGTGTCAGCGTAAGCAGTGTTAGTGAATTGGGTCAGGGGTGAGTAATGAATTGGTGTCACTGTGCGCAGAACTGGTGTCAGGTGATCAGTGAATTGGTGTCAGGCTGATCAGTGAATTGGTGTCAGGGTGAGCAATGATTTGGTGTCAGGGTAATCAGTGAATTGGTGTCAGGTTGATCAGTGAATTGGTGTCAGGGTGATCAGAGTGAATTGGGTGTCAGGATGAGCAATGAACTGAGACAGGCAACCAGTGACATGGTTTTAAAGTGATGATTGATCAGTAACCTGACATCAGATTGATCATTGAATTAGTGTCCCGTGTCAGGGCGCGCATTCAGATGGTGATTGTTGGACTGGTCAAGAGTGTTTCATCGGTCTGGTTTATGGCTGACCAGTGAAATGTTAACAAGTGATCAGAGAAGACCATCAGAATTATCATTAACTGGTCTAACTCTAAGAGTGATTTCCGATCTGTCTGGGTGACCAGTGAAAGATTAAACCATACACCACGTTGGAATTAAGCCGTTTTGCCAAAGTTAGGCCTTTTAGGGTCAGGGGTAAGGGAGTTATAGGAAGGTAGAGATGACACCTTTATTCCATGGATTGATTACTGATCACTTTGTGATCACTGATGACTGTGGCAGATACGAAAATCCTCCAAAAATAGCCGACACAGATAATGCCCTTGAAACAGACCTTTTTTCAAAGTTTTACTTGCATCCGTACCTACAATATTCAAACTTTAGAAAAGAACTATCTCCCATGAATAAAACTTGCAGTTTATTCTCAAAATTAAACGTTATTTAAGTCAGATACGGTAAAACAAAACACGCACCCAAACACACAATAGTGATATTTTGCTTATACATTACACAGGATACGGGCTCCTGCAGAGCTGCAGGGGTGTTGCGGTCGTATCACTTACCTTGATTACGTCACGCGCTACTTTATATAATCCCGGATATCAAATGACACAGACATGCTAGAAACACCGGAATTTCACTGTTATACTAACAAAATAGTATTGCACATATTTTTATGTACTAGATCATAATTAAGGAAAGTGAATTTTTAATGACCAAACACCTTTAAAGCGCTAGATGCGCTTAACTATATTTTTCCGATGACGTCATTATCATAGATAATGAAGGTTCTCGAATTATTTGGGACAATGGCCAATAACCTTGTGGGAAAACATCTTTTTCCACAGTTATAGGCAATTTTATGCTCTTCAGTATTTGGATGAATTTTTTCCGATGAAATCTTACTCATAACCAATTTACCCATTTCATTCCTATTCGATTGTTCGTTTTAAATCTTTTCTAGTTTTTTGAGATAATCAATTTCTGATTTTCATCTCGTGACTTAACGGTGATGACTAATTATCTGGAATTATTTCAATGTATTCTTGTGGGCAAATCGAGATCATGTTAGGCTCAGATGAGGTTATTCTGGACCTAAAAGCCTGCTGATTGAGAATCACATCATGAGAAAATTTGAAAACCCTGTTTTCTCATGCTATTGACCAATTAGTTTGAGAAGGTACAGAAAATCTTGCACAAAATTTCAATGGCGATAATTATCCCCAAAAGTGTTAATAAAGCCTTACTATGGGATGATTCTAAGCAGGAGGGTCTCAAGAGTGACTGCAGTGAGTAGCATCACTAACTTATCCAGTGGTGACCCTATGGAACCTAAAACGTGTTTAAAATCGTCAATTCTGATAATTTCACTTTCATAAAATTTTGATTTGTAAATCCAAAATTCGGCATACCATTAAATGGAAGTGGTCCAAAGACATGGATTATGTTGAATGAGGTCCCTGCCATTAAATCTGAGTGTTCAGACAACTAAGGTCCTGTTCTAAGACTCTCGTAAGGCCTGGTGGTGTAGCAAAAAACACATAAATTTTTCCATAAATTTGGCATTATTTTAGCTCTAAAATCTAAGAATTTTCTTAATCTTCACCGAAAAATGCATGTAGAGGTCTTCAATAGCGTCTTAGCTAACGAAGTCCATAAGTCAACCTAGATGGTAACTGATGGGAACGCTCCTGTAGGCCATATTCCAATCATATGTCAGGGAGTCAATCTTTAAATTTGTGCAAGATTTTTTCGCATTTTCTTAAACTAACCGGCCAGTAGCATGGGAAAACAGGGTTTTCAAATTTTCCCATGATCTTATTCTGAATCAGCAGACTTAATAGGTCCAGAATAATCACATCTGAGCTCTAAAATGATCTCGATTTGTCCACAAAAACACATTGAAATAATTCCAGATAATTAGTCATCACCCGTTAGATCACATGACCATGAAAATCAATAAAATGCGTTTCTAATATTTACATCTTAACTCATAAGACACAAAATTAGAAACTGTAAGCTTTTTAGTCAAAATATAACAACAAGAGGCGAAGGTATATATCGCAACATAATAACCAGAAGGTGCCACTTGATGAAGTTAAATTTCCCCTCAGGGAACGAAAACTAAAATGCATAATATGGTCACGTTACTTTAAAGTTACTAGCTAAAAATTGCCCCAAAAACGCTAGTATGAATAATTATATATTCATATTGAGCCCGATCGAAACTTTTGGATCTTTGTTAACCTAAAACATAGATTTTCCAAAATTGCTAAATATTTGCAGAATGTTTGGTGGTCAAATAGCTCAGTGAGTTACCTAAGCGTCGGATTTAGCAATCCGATTCCCGCTCATTTCTATTTTATTATTCTGTGAGCTAACACTGCAAACTCAGTGATTGCTGCTAGCTCCAAACGTATCACATTATTTGATTACTGTAGTACTGTGTGATCAGGCAGAAAACTGCGGAGAAATTTTTTCTCCAAAATGTAATTACTAATTTTTAGTAATTACATTTTGGAGAGGAGTTTTCCGCAGTTTACGGGTAAAAGTAAACATTTCATACTCTGATACTACGAAATCAGTAGATATCGACGTATTTTAGTACCCAGGTACCAACTGATTTTTCAAATTCCAGCTGATGACCACGTATTTTAGTACCCAAGTACTAAACAACATTCGAGGGAAAATAGACCCACCCACCGGCCCTGTGTCTGGATTATTTGAATCGAAAAAAATTAAACGGAGGATACGTGATGTGTCAATTGTCAATCGGTGCTATTGGAAATATTTTTGAAAAATCGCCTTTCTGCACTTATTGGATGATGTTATCCAAGTTGGACTCTGGCTTGACAGCAAAGTCAGGTGTCTGGTCGCTTGACAGCCAGAAGGACTTGTCAGTTCGAACTCCGTGGTTACAAACTCCGCCTCCGGAGCACTGCAAAGTTATTTGTAAGGAACGTCCTCTGCAAAGTTATTTTTAAGAAACTTGATCTGCAAAGTTATTTGTAAGGAACTTCATCTGCAAAGTTGTTTGTAAGGAACGTCATCTGCAAAGTTTTTTGTAAGAAATGTCCTCACTCGATTCGGGCGTTATCAGCTCAACGACATGGTAGAAATGTTTCAATGGACGGCAGCAATTTGATGGATATCACTGCTGTCTTCAAAAGATCTTTGAAAAATCAGGGCACAGTTCACCGCTCGATTATAAATTAGGCACTGATTTCACTGTTTTCTCGAATTTCACTGTTGTCACGGATTTCCCTGTTGTCACGGATTTCACTGTTGACACGGATTTCACTGTTGACACGGATTTCACTGTTGTCACGGATTCCACTGTTTTCACGGATTTCACTGTTGTCAGTGTCGAATTACCTGCATCATAGGGACGGTCTGGAACTGTTCGAGGCATGAACCAGCACTTCCTAGATCCTGAGCCAAACTGTAGCCGTTTCCTGAGGAAAATGTGGCTTTTAACTACTTGAACTTACTGTTTAAACACGGCCAGATATGACCGCTAGGATGGCAAGAATGTTTAGATTAACTCGATTTGGTGAAAATTTTGTTTAAGATTCTCTGGTCAAGGGAAGGACCAGATCAAATATATACATAATACTATTCCCTAAATTTAAACACGTTGCCCGTCATAGCATATAAATATATGCGATGCATAATGATCCGGCAATAGATCATCAATAGGACCCATGAGAAATTGTGATTGCTGTTTTTAACAAATACTATTATTCTTTATGGATCATAGGTTACACTGAATCACCTACAATTGAAGGCATGGACCTGGGTACACCGTTTTAGACTCGAACATCTGTAAAAACGATCGAGCGACTCCCATTAATCATTATCCCTCAAAAAACAGCCCTCAAAATCAGTAAACAGCCGGCTCAAAATCAGTAATAACCTTCGAGATAAACGAGGGAGTATCCAGTCCAGAGTGAGGTATATCCTGCTGGGCACTCCGGTACAGCAGTAGTCTGGGAGTGGCGGGTGACGATGTGAACATCGCAGGACTTGCATCCTCCTTCTCTCTTCTCACAACCACACTCGCCCACCTCTCCAACTTCTCCCTCCTCTCCGGGAACTCCCACTTCACCCTGGGAGAAGGGGCTCGTTACATTGGGATATGTTTTAGAATATTGGGATATATGTTTTAGAATATTTCATATTATCCTGTCCTCCGTCGCCCACGCACTTTTTTCAGTTGGGAAGAAGTACATTAGATTTAAAAGTATAAGGTACAATTTCCGTGAAAACGTTGAAAAACGTTTTGATCGAACTCAAATGACGGATATATAACTCACGTATTCTCCGTCGTCTCCCTGGTCCCCGTCCTCTCCGACATCGCCCACTGGACCCGCATCCCCTGGTCCGCCATCAGGTCCAGTCTCTCCAACAGGACCGGTCTCTCCTAGGGTAAACACATGTAAGGAATGGAAACTGAGGGCTTCCGTACAGACCGGACTTTTCCGACATAATAGCCAATATATATCAAGATTTTGTCTAGATATTGATACAATTTTTAATTTTCTATGTCCGACTCGTCAACTCGTCTTTTTGATTTGGGCCCCTTATAATCTTGATACTTTGATATGAAATAATGCTAGATGAGTTACCTGGTTCTCCCGTGGCTCCAGCATTTCCCTTGTTTCCGCTTGGTCCCGGGAATCCTATGGCTCCCTTAGGTCCGTCAGAGCCGGTGACTCCTTTAGGTCCCTGTTCGCCGGGCTCTCCCTTAGTTCCTGCTGATCCGAACGGGCCTGTGTGGCCTTGTTCTCCTTTCAGTCCACTTAATCCAAGGACGTCCTTGTTGTCCTCGAAGAATGTAAGAATTTCCAGCATGAAGGGTTCTTTTTCCTGAAATAGGTATACTATTAATTAAGGAAAAAAGGATCCAGTAGGACTTAGTTTCATAGGACTAAGTTTTTAATAAAGCATTAAAGTTTTCAATAATATCCAATCACCAGCAAGTTACATCACTTTGAATCCCTGATCCAAACAACCAAATATATTTAAATTCCAACTAAATACTCACCAATTCTACTTCTGGATCAACTGGTAAAGGACCAGGTCCTTTACCAGGTTTACCCTTCACACCCTTCTCTCCCTTCCCCCCCTTGACAAAGTTGTCTACTCCTGGTTGTCCCTTGACTGCATCTTCTCCAGGCTCGCCCTTTCCTCCTTCCATTCCTTGCTCTCCTTTGCTACCCGGGAGTGATAAGTTCGTTATAAATATATAATACGATGGTGCTAAAAGTAGGTGATTTCAGTCTAATGAACTGTCCCGTGGTTGTTGGGTTGAACAAATAATCTAACGATAAAACTCCCGCGCTGTGATCCACGTAGGAAGAATACTTTGACAACAAAAATCAGGATGTGCTGCAGTTTTACGGATTCTTGTAAGTTTTCTACGGTTTGCAGGGGAGAGATAATTCAATAACTAATCAAAAAATTGATAACTAATTACTTAATATATATTACAAATCAAGGCTTTGCACCAAAGATATATACATTAATCATGCAATATATGTTCCGTACCGGGGGTCCTGTTGCACCGATGTCACCGAGAGGTCCGACTTCACCGACTGTGCCGGGTTCGCCCCGAGCACCAGCGTCACCCTGTGGGCCCGTGGGTCCCCCCGGTCCCATTTCTCCTGGCACGCCAGGAATTCCTTTCTCTGCATCGTCACCCGGCTCACCGGTGGCTCCTGGGGGTGTACAATAAGGTTTAAAAGCCCTTAGTGGTGCCCCTCCGGGCTTTTCAATAACGGAGTTTACCTTCAGTGCTCATTGAATACAGTATCATACAAGTCCTGTGGACTGACTGGTTTAAAATTGAAATTAAACGTTAGTTGCTTCACAGAATAATAAAAGTATGAGTGAAATTTAGGACATATTGTGTACTTCTCCTCGTGAGTTTACACGAATACATAGTATTTCTATTAGTATTTACACTAATACAAATTATTTCAGAGAAGGAGCAGCTATGAATATTTCTAGATAATAATTTCACGAGTGATTACCAATAGTGGTCTCTCCGGTGTTTCCTTGTGGTCCCATGTCTCCTTTTGGTCCCTGATCTCCGTCCTCGCCATCTGCTCCGGAAATGCCCTGAAGCAAAGTTTTGTTTGAAGATAAACAACAGCTCTTGAGTTGTTGAAATGAGGGTTTTTGATAGGTTCAATTTTAAAGAAAGCACGAATAAAAACCGCGAATTGGTAAGAAAAAATTAGGAGGATTTGAGTTCCTTACCGATGGGCCGGGGTCTCCGGCTGCTCCCTTTTCTCCGGAAGCTCCTGGAAGACCAGGTTTTCCTGGGGCTCCATCGAACGCATCCTCTCCTGGCTGACCTTTCTGACCTTCGGTCCCGTCTTCTCCAGTGGGTCCGGTGGCTCCCTTCTCTCCCTTGATTTCTTCTGCCACTTCTGTTGGGAGGGTGACTCATTAGTTATGTGCGACACTTAAAGTGAGGAGGACTAGATTCTATTATGTTATGATCAAAATCTCATTATTTGAGTCATTAATGAAACACTTCACGGATATAGGTAGTGTGTTTGAAAATCATACTTGAACCTTAATTGGGTAATTAATTTGGTTCATTAAACTTAACTTTCTGTCGGATATGAACACTCACCGTCGTTCTTTATCAGAACACCAGGTTCTCCTGGAGGCCCATTTACTCCGGTCTTTCCTTCGTCTCCTGTCTCTCCAGCATCCCCCTTAATGCCCGTGTCACCTATTGGTCCTTGAGGGCCCTCGTCTCCAACATTGCCCGTGGCACCCTTGTCTCCCTTGGGTCCTTCGATTCCCTTGGGGGAGGCACCCGGTATTCCGTCCTCACCAGGCGGTCCTTTAGGTCCTGTCTCACCAGGCTCTGCGGTTTCTCCTTTTTCTCCCTGGAAAATGGTAGTTGGGATGTCTGTTCGATATTTGCTGATTCAGGAGCCGAAACACATGGCGATCTGTGGCCAAGCTGACTGTTGTCAGTCATTATTATTTCACATAATGTTTCATGTTGATTTTCAAAATTCACAGGCTGTCCTTACTTCCTTAACACATTTTCAGAATAACTTTTTAAATAATCAATATAAGAATCCTCCCGGTTCTCCTTGCATTCCCTTGTTGATACTTGGGATTCCAGCGACTCCATCTTCCCCTGGGGCACCCTTGTCTCCATCTACTCCGTTATACCCATCTTCGCCAGGCTCGCCTTTCTCTGTGCTAGCGTCACCAGTTTCACCCTTCTCTCCCGGTCAGAAAAGTAGGTCAGGTTATGAAGCCCTGGAATTACCGGTAGTTACCAGTTTCACCTTTCTCTCCCCAGTATGAGAATAGGGGCGTAATGATGGAGATAGGGTGAAGAGGGTCATTTGTGATTTGAAATGGTTCGAAATGAGGAGATCTTCCTTTGCCGAGACTCTAATCATTGTGATGTCAACAGAAGGGTGCTGCATGTAAGGTGAATGACCACTATGATAAGGGACAAACATATTTTAATAAGATTTGTTCAAACACCGTCCATTTTTGCCTTTTGGCAGCTACACAACAAAATATATCCAAATATATAGCAGTTGCATTATTAGGTGAATAACTTAAATTTTGTTTTCTTGAAAAATTTTGTTTACTTGAATTAACTTAAAAAAGATGATTACCGGTATTCCCGGGATGGTATCTTCACCGGGTGGTCCCTCCATACCAGTCATACCCTTGTCTCCTGGCGCTCCCTTGGCACCAGTCTCACCAGTGGGGCCCTGGCCTCCTTTAGGTCCTTGCTCTCCATCAGGCCCGAACTCGCCCGGACCACCTTTAGCTCCCTGAGCACCAGCGTCTCCTGTGATATATGGTTGGAGTGAAGTGTGATTAGGAATCTCTCAGAAATTTTTATAAATATTAGATGAATTATAGTGGTACTGCATACAGACACAGACCTCAGTTTGTTTTTCACATCTCAGCTTACCCTTAGCTCCCCAGCTGTCCCTCATCTCCTCTCCCTCCCTTGTTTCCGTCCTCTCCCTCATCTCCGGTAACACCGTCAGGTCCTTGGTCTCCTTTGGGTCCTTTGTATCCGGTGGGTCCAGCTTCTCCAGGTCCACCCTTCTCTCCGTCAAAACCGTCCAAAGCATCGTCTCCTGCTCCTCCAACATCGCCTGGGTCTCCTGCATCTCCCTGGTCAAGAGATATTATAGAGAATCGAGTTTAGCGTGCTCTCGGCTCTTTTCTGATGAAATAGCCTATCTATTTTTTCATGAATGTCCGGAGTTATTTTGAATTTTGAGCATAAAATCGTGCTCTGAGTGTAAAACTTACAACTAATCCTCTTTCTCCCGGTACTCCTTGGATGCCGGCCATGCCTTCATCTCCCTTGTTACCCAAAATACCTTTGAATCCTATCATACCTGAGGGGAACAAGTTGTCATTGATTGCAACGACGAGTAACTGCTTAATTTGACAATTAGCCTCCGATTAATATATTATGATTAATGATTATGAGGTTTATAAAGAAGCTGTTTAAATGGTTGTGGACTAGGAATCATGAAGTTTAGGTAATTTCTTGGAGTTTATTAGCAAACATCCCAGCACTCACCCTTAAATCCTACTAATCCTTTGTCTCCAGCGTCGCCCCGAGCCCCTTGGTCTCCCTTGGCTCCGTCAGCCCCGCTCAATGCAGGTGCAGGTTGTAATCCGGGCTTGCCCTTGTCTCCCCTGGCTCCAGCCTCAGCTTCAGGGGTTTCTCCGGGGACTCCTTTGGGTCCGAGCTCTCCTTTAACTCCACTGTCTCCTGGAGGTCCCTGTGCTCCGGTGTCACCGGCCGGTCCAGGCTGGCCTTTTCCTCCGGCCTTGCCATCAGGACCAACATCACCAATATCACCAGCATCACCAGGCTCTCCTTTGGGTCCAAATGGAAGAGCGTCTTTTCCAGGTTTGCCTTCATCTCCCTTTGCTCCAACTTCTCCCCTCGCACCTTGATCTCCAGGGCCTCCCCTGGCACCCTGGGCGCCTTGGTCACCTTTGTCACCCACTGCACCATCACCCCCATCCTCTCCATCTTTTCCAGGGTTGCCAGCGATTCCTGGGATCCCGGGAACTCCATCTTCGCCGGTAGCACCAACGGGACCAGGCTCTCCAACGGCTCCTGCATCTCCAGGTGCCCCTTGATCTCCCTGGTCTCCAGCTTTCCCGTCCATTGCTGGAATACCGTCCAATCCTCGCATTCCCTTCGCTCCTTCAGGTCCTTCTACACCTTCAGGTCCTTGTTTTCCGATATCGCCAGCATCTCCTTGGCCTCCCTTGGCTCCAGGAGCTCCATCGTCACCATCAGTTCCATGGAGTCCGTCCTCGCCATCGGGACCCTTGGCTCCCTCAGCTCCGACCACTCCTTTGGCTCCGGCTACACCCTCGTCTCCTTGACCTCCTTGATCTCCGGGTACTCCTGGCACTCCGGGAAGGCCAACTTCGCCAGTCTCGCCGTCCTCTCCAGGCTCACCATCGTCTCCCTTCACTCCGAAGTCTCCCCTGTCTCCCTTGCCTCCCCTGGGGCCTTGTGCTCCGATTTCTCCCTTTTCACCGGAATCTCCGTCAAAGCCGGGGAAGCCTTCCATACCATCAGGACCATTAGCCCCTTTAGCACCGTCTTTGCCATCTTTTCCTCTGTCTCCTGGTCTTCCGCTACTTCCGGTTTCACCAGGTTCACCTCGAATACCGTCTCTTCCTGAAAATCAGAAGCTTTGGTAATTTTCAGTTCATTTATAGGATTGAAATTATAACTTTCTTAAGGAGTTTCTCTTGCTAATTACATCATAAGTTACACAAATGCTGAAGCTTGCTCAGACCGACGAAAGACGATTATATTAGCATAGTATTTCATATAAATTCCTCTTGAAACCTCACCTGTTTTGCCCCAGTTTCCCTTCTCGCCATCGTCACCAGTTACTCCCTTGATACCCTCAGGGCCGGCTACTCCATCGTCTCCGTCTTTTCCTGGAGCTCCCTGGTCACCTTTAGCTCCCTGGTCGCCCTTATCTCCTGGAACTCCTCGTCCTCCTTTCTCAGCCTGCAGGATGTTTGATTGATAATTCTAATTCTAATTATAATTCCAATTCTAATTTCGATTTTAATTCTAATTTTAGGGGGAAAAAGCCAGAATTTTGATGTTTTTCATGAAACTTCCTTACTAAGTTACTATAACAAAAATGAATGGTGGGCCTATCCACAGATTCTATGAGGATCTTATAAATTGAACTTACATCAAGTCCATCGTCACCATCACCTCCATCGATACCCTTTTGACCCGGGGCACCAGTTGCACCTGTGTCTCCTGAAATGGTTTTGCATTTAAAGATAAGAGATGGATAAGTTTCTGATACTTAAATCACACGAATAGAAGATCAACAAAAAAAGAACCTCGAATGGTACTTCGATCTGGTACCTGCCCTGTACTTAAATTAAAACAACTATATAAGTTAAGCACATCATATTTCCGTTTATTAACTTCAGATAAATTACGACATTCAAAGAACGCATCCCCTGCCACCCACCTTGTGGTCCTTGGTTTCCCATGTCTCCCTTCTCTCCAGTCTCTCCAGCAGCTCCATTCAATCCTGGTGAACCGTCCGGACCTGGTTCTCCGATGGGGGCTTCTCCTTCGAAGTCAGCTCCCGGCAGACCCGTTTCTCCTGGTTGTCCTTTCGGTCCGGGCTGACCCTTGGCTCCGTTAGCTCCGACATCAGCTTCGACATGGCCTCCTTTTTCTCCCTTGCCACCGCCAATACCGGGTGTTCCCTTTGTTCCTTGGTCACCTGTCGGGCGATGGTTGGTGTTATATATGAGACTTTTTGACTATTTGACTTTTCATGCACTACAGCTCTACAATGGTCAATATCGTCATAGATGCTTCATAGCGGTATCTGGAATTTTAGACTGAGAGAGTTTAACAGTCTCCACTCTGTAAAGTGACATCAAGTCTTCAAATAATAACTCGGGAGCCCTGCGCATAATCAGAGTTGCACCCCACATGAGATATTAGTTCTCACATACTGCGTGGGAAAGCGCCAATCTCTTTTTGGTTTTAATAAGAATGCCATATTACCTGGAATTCCGGGGAGTCCCACGGGTCCTCGAGGGCCGACGTCACCTTCACCTCCATCGTTGCCATCTGTTCCCTTCTCTCCTGTCTCGCCTTTTGGTCCCTGAAAACCGGTTATATGAATAGTTAAAACAGATAGTAGATACCTACTTTTGTAATCAAGTCTTTTTCTGCTGAACTTGGAATGAATAGCTAAAAACGTTCCAGACACCTTTGTAATCAAGTCAGAAGAAATAGACGGGGCAATGTCCGTCGAAACTTATGTCACTTAAGCGCAAAATAACTCGTTCTCACAAAACCCATATTCATTCTCACCGTTTCTCCCTTGTCTCCCTCTAGTCCTGGCAGCTTATCAAGTCCAGCAACACCCTTCTCTCCGGTGGCGCCCTGGTCGCCAGGAGCACCTCGATCACCGAATTCGCCTTTTCCGCCAATCTCTCCGTCATCGCCTGGCGATTAACGGATAATTTAGCTGAAAATCTCGATAACTTCGGGTTGGTTTCTGAGTCGTCAACAAAAAAGGTGACTTTGATAAATCCATTTACCATTTTAAACCATGAATCTGATATTGATCGGCTGTCCCCATCGCCTATAACATTGGTGAGAGACATTTAGCTATAAAGTCGGTTGGATATTTAGCTAAATTGTTATTGAGTGTGAACTCTGAATTAAAAAGAACTCTGAATTGTTTTAAAACATTGTGATTTAAATAGAACTCGAGAGTTGAATTGTTTTAAAACATTGTTTACCCACCTGGCACTCCCGGAACAGCGTTTCCTGTAACAACACCCTTCTCTCCCTTGGCCCCGTCAGTGCCGTCAGTTCCTCTGGGTCCCGTAGCTCCTTTCCTGCCGTCAAACCCTCGGATTCCCTTGGAACCGTCTCTTCCGTCGAGGGCCTGGTCAGTGAACGTGTTATTAAATAGTGCAAAATTTCATGAATAGTGCAAAATTTCATGGATAGGGTCGAAAGTTTCGTGACGTGATTCAACTAGATCATTTCCCAAGCTTTTCAAATCAAGACATAAAGTCGTCTGCTGACATACCGTCTGTCCCTTTTGTCCGACGTTTCCTTCAGGACCCTTAGGGCCCACTTCTCCTTCAGGTCCCACTTCGCCCTTATCTCCGACTCCACCGTCCATGCCCTTTGCTCCTGCGGGTCCGATAACTCCCTTATCTCCCGTCACTCCTTTGTCACCTCGTTCTCCGTCCAGGGCTGGTAGTCCTTCTTCACCTGGTGCTCCGGTCTCTCCGGTGGGGCCTTGGGCTCCCTTGGGTCCTCCGGGGGAGGGCTCACCTGCGAGGTGTGACATGTGACGTCGGAGATTTAAAAAAAAGTTAATTATACTCGATATGTGGATTATGGAATAAATAAGTTCTTTTCGGAAGCAATTTCTTTAAATGGGCTTAGTGGAACAGAACATAAAAAGCGAATGGTAGTCATGCATGACAACCTGACACCTCTCAGTATAACGGTAGCCTTACCTTTGGGCCCCCTCTCTCCTGGCACTCCATCAACTCCATCCAGAGCATTACTTCCCGGCTGTCCTTTCTCTCCCTGGGCCCCTGCGTCTCCCTGGTCGCCCTGAGGTCCTTGGGCTCCCTCAGGTCCATCGGGTCCGGTGGCTCCTGCATCTCCAGGTGGTCCCATTTCTCCCCTTTCTCCTTTGTAAGGACTGTCCCGGCCAGGCTCTCCTTTGTCACCTGTTGAAGTTGGGACAAGTCTTCAAATTATATCGGTTTTCGATGTCAATAATTCGCTTTTTAACGATGACAGTTTAATCTTTTTCAATCAATGTTTTCACTTTTCAACAGAATAAATCCCCCGAGTAAAGAAAATCATATCTCATCTCACCATCTGGACCATTATCACCGTCAGCACCATCGTTGCCAGGTTGTCCCTTGGGGCCATCTTCAGCGTACACAGTCTCGCCGGGGTCTCCGATGGGGCCTGCAGCTCCCTTGGCACCTTTCTCTTTGTCTTTACCGTCTTCACCCTGAAACACGCGCATTTTTGTAGAAATCGGTGATACTTATTAAACATCTACATTTAAGTTCTTCTGAATTTTTCGTTGAATTGATAGTGACTAATAGTGACTAATTCTTGGGATGATTGATCGATAGATCAGTTCAGCTTCTTGAATACTCACATTTGGCCCAGCTGGACCGGACTCTCCCTTGACACCATTAGGGCCGTCAGTTCCGTTACAACCGTCCACACCATCGAGACCGTTCATTCCGTCGATACCGTCCTGCCCTTGCTGTCCTTGTTCACCTGGGGCTCCTCTTCCTCCCTAAATGTGGTGGGAGTCAGATGTTGTCATGGATAGGCGGGATTCTGTTACCATGAATACGCGGGATTCTGTTTCCATGGTTACGCGTTATTCTGTTACCATGTTACGCGGGATTCTGCTACGCGGGTTTGCGGGATTTCGTTACATTGGTATCAAGTGACGGAATTTTCTTCTCATGGTACTCTAGGGTGCAGTTATCAAGGATTCTTTGAAATAAAATTATTTTACCACGGTTTCTATGTGTGCATTTAGGGGATTTAAACTCGGAGGCAAAGATCTTATTTGCAGAAAATTTATAATTTTTGGCGGCAATTTTGAGAACAAAATTCTTGAGAATATATTCAATTTCTTATTATGCGAATCTCTGCACCACAAGTGCCAATGACCTTGATTACAGCTTTGCATTGACGTAGGATCATGAAATTATCCAAAGGAGCGGCAAAGGCTCAAAGATTGGTTTATTTTTGACACTATCGTGCTAATATAACCGCATTATGCTCATTTAATTGCCATTCTCATACAGAAATCGGGGGCTGCGACGAATTGTGGAATATTCTAAAACACCATTTGTGATGCTTTCAGCCCATGAAGTAAGCCAAGAAATACCCAATAATTTGTCTCTCGAAACCGTTAGTGAGAATGTTTATACAAAATGACATCTAGAACAAAGGGTCTAAATCGATTTAAGAAGGAGCTCCAATCAACGTACAGAAGCATACAAAAATCCCGCGTGGTGGTTGATTGACCTACGGGTCAAATAATTTTCCTTTAATAAGAATTTGGGAGTGGCAATGAATTCACCTGTTGTCCAGCAGCACCCTTCGTTCCAGGTTGACCCTGGGCCCCAGGACCACCCTTCTCTCCCTGAAGACCAGGCAGACCTTGTTCTCCTTGCGGGCCTTTCTTACCTGAACGGGGGGTTGCAAACTTTACAATAAATCAAATTTGAATTTATGAACTAGATGTGCCAGATATCAAAGTGCTGATTAAAGACATTAATTAACTTTTTTGTTTTTAAACTTGGCACAATCCATCCTTGATTTATACTGTTTCTACTGCAATCTATATCCTTGATGACATTTTAATATTCTGAATCTTTGCAGATCTCAATACAAAAGATGTCCTGAGATGAGCAGCTCACTAAAGGTTTCCTAAGATGAGCAGCTCACTAAAGATGTCCTAAGACGAGCAGCTCACTTACCTTCGTGACCGGGAGGACCGACTGGACCGGGGACACCCTTAGCTCCAGTCTTTCCCTTGAGGAACTTAGCTCGCTGAAAGGAGGAAATATTACGCTGTGAGTAGTAATCTCGATCAAAATATGCTATAGAAAGTTATGCGAATCAAGAATTCAAGGACGTTTTTTTCAAGGATTCTAGGACTTACGTGTCCCCAATTATCGATTACATCGTGTTAGGGTCAATCACATTCTTACACAAGGTCTATTTCACGAGTACGTGGCAAAGAACAGAATTGCTATCAGGCCATAGTCATTATTTATTTTTAGGTCACTTTAAGACCCACTTTGCGAAGCATTAAGGCCCACTTCATCAGGTTTTAAGGCCCACTTACCCGCCTACAGCACGCGGCGGGGTCTGCCTCTGGGTCTGCGACGGCTTCTGGGTCTGCAGCGGCGTCTGCGTCCGCGTCTGTCTTGACAAGGTAGATGAGGGCTATGAGCAGCGCGAGCCTGGTCAGGCTAGCCATGGTAGTGCCGGGAGTTTTAAATTTCTAGTGGTGGCCTGTCCTTCGCTGCTGAACTAGGGCGACACGGTTACTGGGGAGTCGCGACCTTTTCATGCGCGGCGTAGTGCGCGCCGCGCATGAGTTGTGCTTTTGTTGCGCGCGAATGCAGTTTCATATCGTTAATTTGTTTTGCTATCGAAACTACACTAGCGCGCAAAAAGCACAACCCTTGCGCGGCGTTAAACGCTGCGCTTGAAAAGGTCGAGACACCATTCTGAGCAAGAAACATGGGTTATATTTGGGAATAGAATTAGGTTTAGAAGAGACAAATAAGAGTTATCACATCCTTTCTGAGAGACGTTGAACTATCATACGGATATCAGATAAATCAATCAATAATATGGCTGTGCAACACAAGTGAGCACAGTGATTTTAAGCTGATCTGTCAAATAATTGCTATCAACGCAAAAACAATGAACATCTAAACTTCAAAGTAAGCAAAAGCAACAAAAGGACAACAACAATAAACACTTCTTGATAGTTTTCTGACGAAAATTAGTACTAGAAAAATAAAAGAATTAAGAAACATAAAAGGAAGTTTTGATTATAATTCACAGAGGCTGGAGACACTGAGAAGCTATAAATAAGAATGACCTTTTCATTTTCCCAGCATAGTCAGACAGTAACATTTGAGCTTTAAGGGAAAGAATTAGCGACACCCCTTTTTGTACGAAAAACACTGTTTTTATATGTTTTAACTAGAGTTGAACAGTAAGTAGTAACCATGACGGGATGAGCTCTCGAAAACGCACTATAATAAACTGGGTTTCAGTTTCCACAGAAATGCTGGAAATGTTTACTGATTTGCAACAGGAGACGGGTGCAGAGTTTGCTGGACCTGCTGCAGACACAATACATGATCTGATTATCCTATTATTGTTTACCCTCGCGAAAAATATATGGAATGAAGTCATCAATTCACCAATGTATGCTATGATAATGACGTAATTCTCGACTGCCTATTCTTAGTGAGAGAGAAGTGTACGTTAGATAAACAAGCAGTGTACACACAGCCGTAATGACATTGCGTGTAACTTGATTTAATTACTAAGTGGCATCTTCCCTGCTTCGGATCCAATGTCATTGTCACTGACATTGATATCGAAACCAGTGGCCAAACTGGAACACAACCCAGAAATCGGAGGAAAAAAGTACAAAAATCGCAGTTTTTGGTGTTTTCTACTTCTAGCCGGGATTAGACACTATTTGACGAGGTCCAAGGAATCTGGAGTAAAAATAAATGTGTTTTTACGTCTCCCTACTTTTCAAAGTACCTATAATCACTTTCCAAGAATCAGTAATAATCAGTAACGCTTTTGATGGCCCAAATATCACGTACCCATAATTATTCTAATTAATTTTTATTATAATTCCTCATAACCCCTCTTAATCATAATCGTGTCGAGGTTTATTAATGATTTAGCACCCTAATTAAATGGCTGAAAATATTGCATGAATTCCAGTTCTTGCAAAAATTCGGAGAATGTACAGTGTTAAATTCCTTTTGAAACACCAGATAATTCCTCAAAATCACCTTCTCAGCCAATGCTATAATCTGTCTGGTTTGGAGCACAATTTTGCAAGAATTTGCACCGTGCAGCACTGTGCAGATCTTGCTAAATTTATAACTTTTTAAGAATTAGACCACTGAATTTATAATATATTTCGGAATTTATTATTTTTATTCATATCGACGTGGTGTTGACTTGTTAAATTCGATTACCCGAACGTCGCTAAGTCTCGACCGGTAATTGCAGTAAAAATCCAAAGTAAAAATTTTACATTTTAATATTGAATTTTATCCGTTCTACATGGAATTTAATCGAGACAATGTTATATGATTCTGTTCAACGGATTGCTATGACGTGGAATGGTAAACAAATTATACGATGGATTGTCAATTTAGGAGTCTGTTAGAAATGTTGATGGCCTGTCTGTTATCAGATCGAAATGGGAATTTCTTAACTTGCAAAAAACAAATTCTTCGATTAAATTTTGCGACTTGAAAATTGGGGAATTTGCAGTTCATTTCAATAAGTAGAACAATATTTAATTGTGGGTCTATCGTGAAAAATATTAGCCAATTGCTGATCCAATTTCAGATAGAATGGAAAAGGGTGAAAACTTTGAACGCTTTCTCAGTGGCAAATAAATGTTAAAATGGCTTAAGTTTAAACGGCAATTGTTTGAACGGCAAATGAAAAGACAATCGGTAGAAAATTGGTGTCTCTTCTATCGCGAAAACAATAAGGATTGATCCTCCAGGACGGTTCAAAATATCATCAGATGATGATCATGAATCACCGGCCGGCCTCGATGATCAACCCTTTTTGTGATGGCGATAACAGAGAGTAAAGACACTGACTTTTTCAATCTCGCCATGATCATCTTTTCTTTTATAAACACTTGCTATAATTTAACCAATTGATGCTCGAAAAATCTTTTGATAAGTCAAAATTTATGCATATATGTTTCGCAATTTTTTCGATGTGCCAGACATTGTCCTAACAAATGCAAAATGGTGCGTTGAGGATAATATAATGTGAAAAAATATAATTTTTCGAGACAAACTGTCCTACTCCAAGTACCTGCACTAAAACCTGGCAATTGACAGTGACATAGGATATACCTGCACTGATACACTAGTAATTGGTTAATTAATTAGATAAATGGAAATTACAAATACCACCTCGTGACATGAAGCAAGGGAGATTGGAAAATAAGAATTATAAGAAAATGCCGAAAAAAATTGCAAAGTATCACGGAATCTCGGAAAAATTTGATTATATACATAACCGAAAATATAATATCAAATCTGAGCAAAACATACGACGAAAACGGTTAACATACTAACAGAAATGTATTTTACCTGGAATCCTTGGGAATGTGTTCGGAACCACAACTCTATTTCCCAAACTTATTTCATGGCATGCTAGAGAAGAGTTTTGATGTTAAAACACAAGGAAATATTTTATCGGGAATTAGGGAAAAATTTAAGTTGTGATTCCGAACAAAACCCTGGATATGTGCGTTACGGGGAAAATTAGAATAATTTTGGCAATTTCTTCGGTATTTTTTGAGTAGAAACTTGAAATTTGTCACCTGTTTGGGTTCTGTTCGGAACCTCCAACTTTCTTCAAAGCAGGAATATATTCAATCAATTGATAATAAGAATCGATAGTTTGTTTCCAAAGAGTTCAATCAAATTCATCATATTGAATTCAAGTTACTAAATTGAATTCAAGTGTCAATCGGACATGATTGCAATGAAACACAAATATAAGGGGGTTTGCAGTTGAAATGAATGGTCTGTGTTATTACAACAAAATTATAAATATTCATTTCATAAAAATAAACTATATAAAAAAAATCATATATCGGAAAAATGTATAAACGATAAACATAGTATTAAAAGGGCTGTAAAAACTGTTTTTAAAACTTTTTCGGTATTTACATTGCAAAAATTTATACATCTAAAATAAAAGTTTCGATGTATAAAATGATGTTAAAATGCATAGCCTTTCAATCATCTAGAAAATGTTAGGATTTCAGTCATTTGTGAAGGTAAGATAATATAAAAAATAACTATATATAAAGTTGATAAAAACATCAACGAAAAATAAATCTACTCATCGCGATAATAAAACATTTATACGTAGTTATAAAATAAATTAGAACCTACATAGAATAGTAGTCTCTTATCATCTCTTAAAAGTTTCCATCACACTGTCACTAATTGCACTATAACTTACAACGTGTTTCTGGCGCATACGGTACACCGGGCAACACCCTGGTTGATAATATCGTCTAATCCGCTGTACACGTTACCCATGCCCCACATACCAGGTTGCGTGGTCTCGGGGTTCTGGGCCAGCCAGTAGTCCAGATTATTGATGTAGTAGGCGCATGTGCCCCGGCCCAGACACTCGATGAATGTGGGCAGGAAGAAGTTCTCGAGGCAGGATCCAGCGCTGCTGAGATCCTGACCTCCTCCGGAGGTACCGGATGATGTTACCTGAGAGTGGGAATGTTAGAGTGGGAGTGAGTGGGAATACCAGGATAGAGTGGGAGGGAGTGTGAATGTTAGAGTGGGAGTGAGTGGGAATACCAGGCTAGAGTGGGAGTGGGAGTGGGAATGAGTGGGAATACCAGGTTAGAGTGGGAGTGGGACTGTTGGAGTGGGAAGGGGTTTGAGTGGGAGTGTTAGAGTGGGAATGTTAGAATTTGGGTGAGTGTGAGTGTTAGAGTGGAGTGAGTGCGAGTGAGAGTGCGAGTGGGAGTGACTTGGAATATTAGGTTAGAGTGGGATTGGGAATGTTAGAATGGGAGTGAGTGGGAATATTAGGTTAGATAAGAGTGTAGTGGGAATGTTATCTGAGGGTGAGAATTAGAGTGGGAAATTTATCAGGTTAGAGTGGAAGACGGGTTTGAGTTGGAATATTACAGTGGGAGTGAGTGGTAATGGTAGGCTAGGGTGGAAGACATAGTGAAGAATAGGTTGATGAAGTGATAGTAAGTTGGAATGTTAGATTGGTGTGCTAGGTTAGAGTGGGAGGGAGTGAATATGTTAGGTTAGTGTTGGACTTCGAAAAAATTAGTGAGAGGGGATAGAAATCAAGGGCAACCGGACAATTATGGTTGAGGGATTGAGTGAGAGGGAATACCATGTAACGAAAGTTTTAACTCATCACGGTATAAATTTAACCATCAAAAGAAGTTAGGATAAAAACCTATTATAATGTTAAAAAGCAACTCACCATCACGTAAGAGTATCCAGTCCAGAGCGGGCTGAAGTCAGCTGGGCAGTCTGGCGACTCTGCAGTGAAGGAGTGTCTGGCGAGGATGTACCGCGTGCCCACACAGACGTTACATCGGGAGATGTGTTTGGTGATCTCATCGATGTTAGTCATGGGTTTCACGGCGAAGTCGGCGTCCTCTCCGGCAGCCAGCCAGAAGGACTTGTCAGTTCGAACTCCATGTCGGCAGACATCGGAGCTGGAACACTGCATGAAGGGCATCAGCTGGAATTGTTCCAGACAGGATCCTGAGAGGGAGGAGTGGGTCAGCTTATGGTAACTTACGAAATATTCCGGGGTTTTAAATGGGGTTTGAATGGTCAATGGCTACAAATTCTTGTTTGATCGCATGTTTAATTGCGGTTTTTTCCAAGTTTGCGCACTAAAGTGAAGGTAATTACCTGCGCTTCCAAGATCTTGAGAAAGACCGTAGCCATTTCCTTCGAAGAAGACGAGCGAGTAGCCACTCCATAGGGACTCGAAGTCAGCTGGACAGTCGGGGGTCTGTTGGCGAGGGGAGGTGTTAGCCAATTCGAACTTGACATTAATGGTGATGCATTATATTTCTGTATGGATCCTGCTTTCCTAGAATTTGTGAAAATGGGAAGGCAAATGGAGCTGAGTGTGACGTCACTATTCTAAAGTTCTAGCAGAAAAAGAGGTTGGATGACGCAAGAATTTCTGTTAAATTCAAGTCGAAGCACACTAACATCCTTAGACTGAGAGTGCTTGACGAGGATATGGGTATCACAGTTGCAAGGGGAGTAGTCATCGGGCTGACAACTTCCGTCGTTACCCTTGTCTCCCTTATCTCCCTTGACTCCAGCAACTCCCTTCTGTCCCTTGATTCCAGCAAGTCCCTTTTGGCCTGGATCTCCCTTCTCACCTGGCGATATAATACTTTAAGTTTAAGAAGCTAGACTTTGCTTAAGGGCTATTAGGAAATCACATTTGGATTACCGTCGAGCTATTTACTATGGGAATTCTCGGTAAGAATTCTCACCTTTCTCTCCGACATCTCCGTCCTTTCCGGCAGGTCCAGTTTCTCCCTTCATTCCAGTTTCTCCCTTGGCCCCGTCCCGTCCAGGCAGACCGTCGCTTCCCGGTGAACCGTCCGCACCGTTATCTCCAGGGGTTCCGTCAGCACCAGCTGGTCCAGCGGGACCTTGGTCTCCCTTGGCTCCGGCAGGTCCGGTGGCTCCCTAGGATTATATCATGAGCAGAACAAGTCATAAGGTCCGGTGGCTCCCTAGGATTATATCATGAGCAGAACAAGTCATAAGGTCCGGTGGCTCCCTAGGATTACATCATTGGCGGAACAAGTCATAAGAAGCTACAGTTTGCAGATTTCATAGTATACTTTGTTTCGAAAAAGGAGGGGTCATTTATTAATCTACGGCTTAGGTTACTAAGAATTCTTAGGTACTGAAAAATTAATTTTGAAATCGTAATCGATCAAATTGACTTCTTTAAAACGCGCTCACTGCCTACCTTCTCGCCGGGTTCTCCTTTCTCTGCGATCTGGGTGTTGTTGAGGACGTTGCTGATCAGCTCAACCCAGACGTAGTACTCAGGGGTGTAGCCAGGGGCAGGTATTTTGGGGTCCACGGTGAAGAGGATGTTTCCGTCGATACCAGGGGCACCAGGAGGACCATTGTCTCCCTTTTCTCCATCGTTACCCTGATTAGAAATGGAATGTGAATATTTGATTCCTTGTGAGGATTTGGTAAGAAATGATATGATATATAGAGATGAAATTCAAACTAACGAGTCTTTGATTCAGTTTGTCAAAAAGCATAAAAATTTAGTTTGCATGAGCTTCAATGAGTCAGAACCATCATAACTTACTGGTTCTCCCTTAGATCCATCAAGTCCAGGCTCTCCTTTGGGTCCGACGTTTCCAGTGTCTCCTTTAACTCCCTGAGGTCCGGTGGGTCCTTCTTCTCCTTTGTCGCCCTGTGGGCCATCAGATCCCTTCTCTCCAACTTCTCCCTTCTGTCCGGTGGGTCCACGGGGTCCTTCTGGACCCTCGCTTCCGGGCTCTCCCTTAGCTCCAGTGGGACCGTCGTTACCGTTTTGTCCAGGATCACCTGCGAAGAAATTGCTATTCAAAACAACAAAACCAAGGATATTTCACTTATCATAAGTTCCCCTGCAAAATGTCGCTGCAAAGTTATTGTTCATCATTCCAAAGATGTTGAAGAAGGTTCTCTCACCCTTGACTCCAAGTCCAGGCTCTCCCTTTTCGCCGACCTCTCCGGGTTCTCCCTGGGGTCCGTCAGCTCCTTTGTCGCCCTTTGATCCGTCATTTCCTGGTTGTCCAGACACTCCCTTGAGTCCTGGGATTCCCTTCTCGCCAGCACCGCCGGGTTCTCCCTTGGATCCTGAAGTTCCGGGTTCTCCTTTGGTTCCGTCCTGTCCATCTCTACCAGGCTCGCCCTTGTCTCCTTGGTCTCCAACCGGACCCTACATGGGATGAATTGTCATTTTTAGAATAATATAACGTGTGTTTTCGGCAAAAAGATAGCAAATTTGAGTTTACATTTCGTTGTGATTGTAACTTTCCAGAAAATTACGATCCATAACGAAGGAAAAACTGATGTTTCTTTCCAGTCAACACCACTTAAAATAGCTCGTACCGGTTCAGCAAGGCAGACTTCCTGAATGGCATCTTTTCCTGGTGGTCCCTGTTCGCCAGAACTTCCAGCGGGTCCGATGTCTCCCTTGTCTCCCTTCTCACCTGCAATTGCAAAGCTGTTAGAAAATGGGCATTTCCTATTGCTGTAAAGCTATATAGGAAGAGAGCTTGCGAATGTCCTGGTCAGCCCCCTGGTGTAAGAGATTTGTTGAAGAGCTCTGTAACACTTGGGAGACTGTGGATGGATCCAGGGGAAAAGTGCATTAAATCCGCTTGTTAGTGAATATATTGACGGTATGGTACACTTTACTGATATCTAATTCTTGCCTTGAGACGTACAAATTTACAGCTGTTCTACCAACCTGCAGGTCCAGTGTCTCCCTTAAGTCCCTCTGGTCCAGTTTCACCCTTGGCTCCAGGATCACCATCAGCTCCAGGTTCTCCCTGAGGTCCAGGGTTGCCATCGAGGCCATCATTTCCAGGTTCTCCCTTGGGTCCGCCTGGGCCGGTGTCTCCTTTGTCTCCTCTGTCTCCCTGGGGACCTTGGTCTCCTTTGTCTCCGTCAGCACCGTTATCACCGTCCTGACCTGGCTCTCCTTTCTGTCCTTCGGCTCCGTCTTTTCCATCTAGACCTGGTTCTCCCTTGGGTCCAGTTGCTCCCTGGGAAATGCACAATTATTTTCATCTTAATTTGCAAATTAATTTCAAAAAGCTGACGATCTTTCAAGATGGCAAGTATTTGATATAGTTAACATTGTTAAATGCAAGAAGAATCTCTACGTACCTCCATTCCCTTTTCTCCCTGATCTCCCTTGGGGCCCTCAACAGTTCGTCCTTGAGGACCTGTGTCTCCCTTTTCTCCTTGGTCTCCAGGTTCGCCGGTATTTCCCGTGTCTCCCTTGATTCCCTTCAAGCCTGATGGTCCAGAGAATCCCTGGGGTCCGGGTTCTCCCTTGTCGCCCTGAGCTCCTTCGTCTCCTGAATGATTGCAAAGGTTTTATATCTGTGCAGTATGATGCGTGACAAGATCATTGTTACTGATATGGTTTTAGCAGTATTTCAGTCATGATTTCAGTTAATATTCGGTTTTTATTCGGTTAATATTCGGTTAATATTCGGTTAATATTCGGTTAATATTCGGTTCTTATTCGGTTCTTATTCGGTTTATATTCGGTTTATATTCGGTTGAATTTACCTTTCTCTCCGGTGGGTCCAAGTGGTCCTCGATCTCCCTTGTCTCCCTCGGCTCCGGGTTCTCCCTTGGATCCTTGATCACCTGGGTCACCAGAATCTCCCTTCATTCCGGTGTTACCTTGGGGTCCTGGCTCTCCCTTGTCTCCATCTACACCGTCATCACCTAGGGGAAGTATTGTGACTGTGGTGTAAAATGATGTAAGCTCGTGAAAGTTTATCTCAGCATATTCTGTTATGAGGTCAGCAAAATTTACAGTGGCACTTAAAGATTTAAACTGATTATAGTTTGAAACAAAGGGTATCATTGTTCATTCTATACATACCATCTTTTCCGGTGTCACCCTTCTGTCCCTCTGGTCCTTGGTCTCCCTTGGCTCCTGGTTCACCAGTGTCACCCTTAGGTCCCATCTGACCATCGTCTCCCTTCTGTCCGGTTTCTCCTTGGATTCCGTCGTCTCCCTGGTCTCCCTTCATTCCTTGTTCTCCTGTGTCTCCCTTCTCGCCAGGAGCACCAGCATCTCCCTTGTCTCCGTCGTCTCCTGGGGTTCCGGGCGCACCTGGGTCTCCCATTTCACCCTGAAGGGGATTTACACGGTGTAATCCATCCTCCAAGGTTCAAAACCAAATTATTTCAACAAGCTTAGGTGTATACATCGCAACATTATTACCAGAAGGTGCAGATGTCACATTAAAATTTTTGGCACAGAAAAAATCTTGATCCAAATTTACCGTTTCTCCTTTGTCTCCCTTCAGGCTGGTTCCGGGTTCTCCCTTCTCGCCAGGGTCACCCTGAGATCCTTGTGGTCCTTGAGGGCCCTTGGGTCCTTGTTCTCCTGGTGGACCTTGTTCACCCTGAGCTCCATCAGCACCGTCTTGTCCGGCTTGTCCTGGCTCTCCTTTCACACCTGGATATGATGATGAGTTAGACTTTGTTTTGGTTTAACAATTTTCGGATAAAAGTGTAAATTTTATGTTTGATCGATTGTCAGTTTTCTTGCAGTTGATATTTTAAATTTTGAGTGAACAAAAATATATGAGGAATCTTCTTTTCCCGTATGTTTTTATTTGAAATCACACCTTTGAGTCCAGTAGCTCCAGGAAGACCGTCTGATCCAGGTTTTCCCTCGTCTCCGGGCTCCCCAGCATCACCAGGCTCTCCCTTGCCTCCCTGATCTCCCTTCTCTCCTGGAACTCCGATATCACCAGTCTCTCCCTTAGCTCCGTCCTGTCCGGGGACTCCGTCCGCTCCGTCTTTTCCGTCGTTTCCGTTGTTTCCTGGAACTCCGTCAAGACCGGATTCTCCCTTGTCTCCCCGAGGTCCCACAGCACCTTCGTCTCCCTTGTCACCCTGAGGTCCAGTGTTTCCCTTGACTCCCTTGACTCCTGGGGTTCCAGGTAGACCGATGTCTCCGTCTTGTCCAGAGGGTCCCTGGGGTCCTTCAGGTCCTTGTGGGCCTTCGTCTCCCTTCTGACCTTGATCTCCCTTATCGCCTGGAAGTCCGTCTTGTCCATCGTCACCATCCTCTCCATTGAGTCCTGGTTCTCCCTTTTGGCCTTCAGCACCAGTGTCACCCTTGTCTCCTTGTGCGCCTTCTACTCCTGGTTCACCTTTGGCACCATCCTGTCCGTCAGTACCGGGCTCACCAGCATCTCCCTTAGACCCAACTTCTCCCTTAACTCCCTTGCCTCCTGGGATTCCTGGGGTTCCGATCATTCCTGGTTCTCCTTTGTCGCCAGCAGGGCCATCATCACCACGTGCACCGGGCTCTCCTTTATCTCCGTTGGCTCCGTCGTCACCATCATTACCAGGGGTACCAGGCTCACCGTCCTTTCCGTCGATACCGTCCTCACCAGATTCTCCTTTGTCGCCCATGGGCCCGGGAACTCCTTTCAGACCAGTTTGTCCGGGTAGACCTGTAACAGATATGCGGTAAATGCTGGTGTTATGAACATAAAGATAACATAAGTTCAGGTTGTTTGAAACAAAGTTATCGTAGTTTCAAAATTGATGAAATGAGGTCATTCAAGTAATCTTTTTTTATTCCTAAATCAAATTTGAACGTACCAGTTTGGCCGGTTTCTCCCTTCTGTCCTTGATCTCCCTTGGGTCCCTGAGGTCCCTCAGCTCCATCGTCACCATCATCACCAGGGGTACCAGGCTCTCCTGTAGCTCCCTTCTCGCCAGTGTCGCCCCTCGCTCCGGGCTCTCCCTGGGCTCCGTCATTTCCGTCCCTTCCGTCCTGTCCAGGGGTTCCAGGGTCTCCCTGGGGTCCAGTGGCTCCAGCTTCACCAGTGTCTCCTGAGAAGGGGAATAGAGTGAGGAACTAGAGTTATTTTAGTTTTCTCCTGAGAAGGGGAATAGAGTGAGGAACTAGAGTTATTTTAGTAAATACGGGTGGTTGCAGCATCGTTATTTGGGTACGATTTCTGAGCAACATAGTTAATATGGAGTAGTAACTTTTCATTTTGAACTCTCCCTTAGGTCCAACTTCGCCGGGTTCTCCCTGCTGTCCCTTGACTCCCTTAAGTCCAGATGTTCCGGGCATGCCCATGTCACCAGGCTCTCCCTTGACAGAGACACCATCAGCACCAGTGGGACCGACTTCTCCCTTCATTCCGGGCTCTCCAACATCACCAGGCTCTCCCTTTACACCGTCAATAGAGTCTCCAGCATCACCAGGTTCTCCCTTGGCACCATCGTCTCCCTTCTCTCCATCGTCACCGACATCACCTGAAAAATATTAGATACTGAGTGGGCTATCATCATTATATACTAATTTCGAATTTAAGAGTCTTTGGATAACTGTAATTGCAATATTCAGACTAAATATCAAAAAGCTGAGAGGAATATTTTCTTGAATTGTAAAAGTATATCAATTCAAGATATCCTTATCGTTCACTTACCTTTAGGTCCTTGGGGTCCCTCTGGTCCAATGGGTCCTTGGTCTCCCTTCATTCCGGGTGTTCCGGGCAGACCTTGGTCTCCCTTGTCTCCAACGTCTCCTTGGATACCCTTGTCTCCGTCTTCTCCATCTTCTCCGTCTCGGCCAGCAGGACCTTGTTCTCCCTTCTCTCCGGTGTCACCCTTGGGTCCAGTGTCTCCTTTGTCTCCTGAAATGGATTGATTTCGTTAAACCAAGCTGTTTCTAAAGAGTTCCTAATACCCTAGGTATTTTTTATGGTTATGAAAAATCGCTTTTATATATTATTGCCTTACTTAAGGCGATCACTTTTTAAATCGTTTTAACCTTATCTCCTTTATCAACGAAGACAGCTCGAACACCAGATAAAATCACCCTACAAACCTTGGGGTCCGATGTCTCCCTTGTCTCCAGGCTCTCCCTTCACATCAACCACCTCGTTATCACCAGGTTCTCCCTTGGCTCCGTTGTCACCAGGAGTTCCAGGCTCTCCAGGGTTGCCGTTATCTCCGTCTTTTCCGGGTTCACCAGAGTCTCCCTTAGCTCCCTTGTTACCGGGGGATCCGGGCAGACCGTCAGGTCCCATGTCTCCTGCTGGTCCTCGGTCTCCTTCGGCACCCTGATCTCCGGGGGTCCTTGAGGTCCTTTTTCTCCAGTAGCTCCTGTGGGTCCTTCGTCGCCGGTCTCTCCCTTATCTCCCTGTTCTCCTCGGGGTCCGGGCATGCCGTCTTCTCCCTGATCTCCCTTGGCTCCAGCTTCTCCCTTTGCTCCGTCCTCTCCGGGGATTCCGACTCCGGGCTCTCCCTTGTCTCCTTGATCTCCCTTGTTTCCGTCTTCTCCTGGGACACCTGGGGTTCCGTCTTCTCCGGTTTCTCCCTTGGCACCGGTGTCACCGTGCTCTCCCTTGGGTCCAGAGGGTCCTTGCGGGCCTGGGTCTCCTTCGGCTCCTTTGGTTCCTGGGACTCCGGGAATACCTTGGGCTCCCTTCTCACCGTCCAGACCGGGCTCTCCCTTGCCTCCCTGGATGAATGGATAATCAAAATGGGGGAGAAGTGGATAATTTAAATGGAGGAGAAATGGCTATTAGAATGGAGGCATACGATAACTAAAACTGAGAGAAGATGTGTCTTGTCTGAAAAGCTATTTTTGACTACCTTTACCAAAAATGCGACTGTACTACCCGTGAAAGAAAAAACAGCTTAAACTTACCTTTTCTCCGTTGTTTCCGGGAAGTCCGTCATCTCCTGGCTCGCCGGGGTCTCCTCGGACGCCATCCTCAACGTTTCCGGGGGGTCCTTGGTCTCCTTTTGCTCCGGGTTCTCCTGGGGTTCCGTCTTCTCCGTCAGATCCCTGAGGGAGAAACTTGCTACAATCGAAATAATTAGAATTCAACAAATATCTGGAGTTATGAACAGTCCAATGGCTGTATTGAAGTAATTCTCATTTTTGAAACGCACGGAATGATTGAATATCCTACAATATTAAGATGTCAATCCATTCCAAGAAACGCAGTCTGCTGAACTTACATTGAGACCGGGTGGACCAACGTCTCCTGGCTCTCCCTTCTCTCCGTCAGTTCCGTTACAACCGTCCACACCAGGGGTACCGTCCGCACCGTTAATACCGTCACGTCCGTCAAGACCGGGGGGTCCGGCGGGTCCTCGGGGACCGGGTTCTCCCTGTGAAGGTTCGAGTAAGCGGTTACTTTCAACTTTGAGCGTTAAAATAGATCAGAATTATATGTAGCGTTAAATAAGCGCTGAGTCGGCGTTATATTGAGCGTTAAGTCAGCATTCAAGAATTTGATATTGTTCTGGGGATGTGAAACGTTCTAATCACATGACGTGATAGTTAGGATACTCGAATACTTCATTGGTCGGCATGGATTACAGAAATTAGGTTATTGAGATTCAAAGACCGTAGACATTAGACAAAATTAACAGGATTATTGGAAATTACGTTTCGTTGAAAAATCTATCCTTTGATGATTTTAAAATAAGTTAATTTGATTGAACGAAATTATCTCCTTGTTAAAGCTGGTGGATTCAGTCAAAGGAAAGTCCAGTAAAATCATCAAACCGAGAGTTTCAGTTAGATAATCCTTATTTTTGGTGCACAGATGTGCTGGCGAGTGATTTAAGACCTTCTAGAGGATTAGCAGCCAAAAATTCATATTAAATTGAATTATTCTACGGAATAATTCTGCAGGAGCCTTATTTAATATTTATATTCATGATATTATGGTTCATGTGCAGTATACTGTGTTATAAGTGCACCCGGTCAAAGTGCGAAAAGTTCTTATCAGTTCTCTTGCAGAAATCTAATAATATAACCAATATAGTACCTTTCAAACAAATTAATAAATTGATATAACAGTCAGATTCATATTTATTTAAGTCGCGTGTCCGCAGGCTCAAATGCCCATGTGCCAGCACAAACATGAACCATGGGGCTTGCCCGAAAAAATTAGGCGGCTCATCGTCATAAATGCGCTACTTAAAACCATGATAATGACGTCATAATCAAAATTCTGCATTTTCAGCTTAAACCATCCACTTACCCGGAATCCCTTGACTCCAGCAAGACCAGGAGCACCTGGGTCTCCCTTGGATCCGGGCGGGCCTCGGTCTCCTTGGATTCCAGTCTCACCAGGAGCTCCCTGGGGCCCTTCGGGACCCATGGGACCCTGGATACCTTGGGGACCTTGTCTACCTGAGAGAGAGACGGGTGTTAGGTGTGTGGTGATAGGGGTGTGGTACTGTGGTAAGTGGGGGATATAGTAGTGAGGTTTGGTGTGTCATGAAGTCGTGAGTTCGGAATGGATTCAACAAAATTAGGGGCGAATTAGCATTGATTTTGAACCAGTTTCATCAAAAATAAAAAATGCCCGTTCTGGCCCTAGGAACATCCCAGGTAGCTTACCTTTCACGAATGTTGTTGGTCTAGAACAGCAGCCAGCGGGGTCGGCCTCAGGGTCGGCGTCAGCATCGGCATCGGCATCAGCTGCGGCATCGGCCCAAACGTTAACCAGAAGGAGGGAACAGAGGAAGAGGATCCCCCAGAACTTGGGATGCGCCATTTTAAACCTTTACTCTACCAGGGCGCTAGCACATCCGCCTAAGAAGTGGGGAGGGTTAATTGGGTGAAAAGTAGGGGGATTAATTGGGTGAAAAGTAGGTTAATAGGGTGGAGTGACTGAGGTTCTAGTGACTGAGTTAATTTGAATGATTGAGGTTACAGTGATTGAGTTAGTGAGTTTATTGAAGTCACTGAAGTTAAAGTGGTTGAGTTAATTGGAGTGATTGAGGTTTTAGTCATTGAGTCAATCGACGGAATGATAAGACACGTAATAAGCGGCTCAATGTATTGCTAGTGTGATCGTGTGAATCGTTCTAGGGCGAATAAAAGATTTTCCGGGGACAGCCATTTAGGCTAATTATCAAATAGCAATTTAGTTTTAGGAAGCAGCTTCCATTTACGGATATTATACAATCGTCACATATTATAAGAGTCATCAATAAAACCGCACGGGGTAACGTCATCAGGTTACCACGCTGAGCTTTAATAATGACGTAATCTCAACTGCTTTTAATCGTTCGGCGGCAAAAGACGATTAGCACACGCTATTTGAAATGCTCTCAACCTCTTGTCATTAAAACAGTCTGAAAACACAACCAACACTGCTTTTTATTCGTTCAGACATTAGACCATACATTGGAGCAAACCGAAAATGTTCTATCTTGTTCATGCATTGTTTTGGATAAGAACTAGCTTCATTCAATCAGTCCCTGATATCCCATTACCATCCATTACCATCGAAATATTTCAGGTATTCGATAAGATGGAAATTATATGGTTACTGCTATGGTTAATGTTTCATGATCAAATGATTCTGGATTCCAGCCCCACGAGGCTGTAGCCAGCGTGGTACCTATAAATATAAACAATTATTCTTAGCCCGCGGAAACTGTTCCGACGTCTAATCGGATTGACATTCCTATATCTAATTTGTTATCTTTGCACGGAAAATGACCTGCAAGACCTCTCGATAGGTTAACGAAGTTGCGAATGAAACGAAAAAAAACATCGAAAATGCGAAACATTCGAGCTTTTGTTACCCCTAAAAAAAAGTATTATAATACAGGCTGAGAATAAAAATAAAACCATACATAAATCGTGTGACAGGTTTGAAAACCATGTTTACATTAGTACCAGTGGCTTTAAATCTAATCAGCGTGTATTACCTGTCAACCTATGATGGGCGATTCTCGAGATTTCCCAAATTTCACACTCCCCTTTTGAAGATTTCACCCTTCTTAAAAGCAGTTCGGGTGGCATTTAATGACTTAAATACCCTAAGTTTTTATCGGCGTGTAAGGATAGGACAGCAGACATAGGCCGCTCAGTTTACCAATTCCCCGCTTTAACTCAAGATAATTAGGTCACTGAGAACCGCCTATTCTTTGTGATCGTCTCCTAAATCCAGGTGTCTATAACCAGCTATCAGTTACCCAGACAACAACTTTACCTATGATCCAGCCTTATTAATTTAGAAATATTACCGGCCAGATTAACGTCGTCGGGCGTACATTGAATTCTACATAGCGTCAGGTCTTTATTTAACTTTAGTGAGTGATTACAGATGGCGAAGTTTTAAGACAAAATGATTGAAATTCAGGATAGAATGTTTTAACCTATTGAAAAAATAATGGGCCATTTGAGTATGAATTTGAAGATGGAAGCAGTAATGCAGTATTAGAATAATAATTCGAAAAGAGGGTTTTAGATGTTCATTGCCATACAATAAAGGTATTAGGATGGATGATCCATCATGAAGTTTCGAAAAAGTATAAAAAACAAGAAAACATCAAACGTTATAAAGATTCAAAATAAAAAGTAACACCCGCTGAGCCAGTGAAAGAATACCACAGCTAAATATTTCCTTGTTTCGCGAGGTCACCACAAAGTGTGGTAAACGCTCCTTTAAAATGACTTCCTAGCACAGGAAAGAAGCCCTACAAGCATCCTTCAGATTACCAAGCAGGGCGTTGGGGCTCGGCACCTTGTATAATATGACTAAAATATATTCAATAAAACTATAGGAAAAAAAGATTAAAAGAAAAAAAAACTTAAAGGGAATCGAGCAGACGTGAAAGTTGTTCAAAAGTTCGAATAAATTCAACGAGTATAAAATTACTTTGAATAATTGACAAATAAAAAGAATATATTTATGAGAAAACATAATGCCGGTCAGCAGCAGACGGCGCACTTGTGCAGGTTTGCAGCAGTGTAATGGATACCCTGCAGCGAGCTGCTACCACCCCCTGCAGCCGCAGCAAAAGCTGCCGCAGTAAAGCGAAATGAAATTAATATATTTGGGAGTCTATGATAACAAAGTGACCCCAATACTGGTCACGTGATACCCAGCGCACGTCACGTGATCGTGATCCTGCGTACTCAGTGGCCCCGCCAGCTAATACCAGTCTGGTGTATGTGAGTGTGTGTGAAGGTTTTAAAGGTACCCCTATCGCAACCGATCGAATATATTAGTCACATCATACTACTGTATCATCATCAGGAATAAACATTATAACATGATTACACACTCTTAAGCCCCCTCGCTCGGACAGAAAAACAAATCACCTCCTAACTTCCACTCCGCGGATTGTGGAATACTGTTTGGAACTGCGAAATCCATATTAAATTATGCGACTCGGCTCTTAATTATTATTATTATCATCCGGTATATATATGTTGCGGAATATAAATTTAACTTGGTTACCGTGTGCTGAGCTCAGGGGTGCTGAGGAAAGCGAAATCTAATTAATGATTATCATTAATTTAGTCATGCTGGTCGCAGAAATTAGCTGTTGGGAGTATGCTGGAAAAGCAAGGTATGAGATTTCACCGGTCTATTTTTATCGGGTTTTTTAAAAATCATGTCCCACTTATTTGGCTTATAAATTTTTCCGTTTTATGTAATCAAACAAATTCTAGGTACTGGAGCAATGTTAAGTATGGTTTTCGTATTTTTTAACAGTTGAGAAGCTAAAATATGTCGCGTTTAAAATTGCAGGCCACCGCAAATATCATTTTGCGTGTTTTGAAGAGCTGAAATCAAAAGCTTGTACTGCTTTATTACATGCAAGATGATAGCGTGATAAAGGATCAATGACAAGTGATGAACGGTATAAAAAGCAATGATTCAAACAACAAAATGGGGGACAGAACCTATTGAAACCGTCAGCTGGACAGCGACAGCAAAGACAAACCGCAATCCGGCGTGTCCCCTCCGCTTTGAGATTTAGATTTAATTGGGTTTCATGAAACATAGATCACACGCGAATTTAAAGCGAAACTGCGTGATGTCATGATAATGATTATGAATGGTGAATTGATGATATCGAGCAGCCTATTTTCCTTGTGTACCATGTAATAACAAAACGAATGATGGTGTGTGTGTGAGGGTGTGTGTGGGTGAAGGGATGTCTCGAATCATTAGCCATCACCTTTAATTGGGTCAGACATACTGCGAAACAGATTTCCCTGAAATCGGAAACTCCCTGGAGATGATACGAGATTTGTGCAAGAAAATTGGTGTGCATTTCCGCAGGTTTTGGCATGTGTAAACTCTATAGAATTCACGAAAATTTAGTGCTTGTCGGATGAAAAGTTGATTGGAAGTGGTCTCTTGGTTCCAAATCCTGTGTCAAAATGAGTTTGTCAGTGGTTGGTGGCCTGATCACAGAGCTACGAGTCTACGACTTATTATCATGGATATAATCCCCACTGCCTATATTGTTTGGTGCTGAGGGAAAAATTTTCCGCTTCAACAATCGATCTGTACGGTGCTCGGCTGTACGTGAAAATGGAAATTGATAAGCACCACCCTAAACCTCGAACTGATCAAAAGTAACCTGATCTGGAATTAGGTTTATGTACACAATCGTAAAAAATCGTATGTTGAAACAGGAGAATCAGAAATATGAAATATTCCAGCAAAGAGTGTATTTTTAATATTAGTTTATTAGATGGACAGACTCAATTTCATTTCGCAACATAAAATTAATTTATTCTATTGATAAGAGATGCTACAGACTGGCTGTCTCGATTTATCAGTTTTGAAAGTAAATAAATTAGGAAAAGTAAAGTTAAAAAGTAAGTATACTAAAAATATAAGACGATATGATTGGTTGAAAAGTCAAAAATTCTGGTGGTGAGTTGAATAAAATTAGAGAACTGAAAATGTTGCGCGTAAAATAAGATGTATCAAATAAAATATTAAAAAATGAATAAATCCTCGAAAATAAAATAAAACCACATTTTATTAATTCAAAATGTGACAGGCCCCTTAACACATATTGTGCGTGGTCAGTCACACCTATAAATAAAGCAAAGCCATGCTAAACTAAAGGATCACTTCTCCAAATAACCGAAAATCAAATCTAATAAACATATAATCCCTGACATTATATATGAGATTGTAACAAGGGTTATATATATGTATGCTCTAGATAAATTCGATTCCCCACCGATGACCTCTCCGGAGGGAAAACCGGATAACGAATCCACAAGGCACGGCTGAGAAATGACTGCTCCTTGCAACATGTCCGCTTCGCTTCGGAGCTAACGAGATTAACCCGGCTGCTGCATATTTGTGCAGAAAATCGTATATATATATTCATGTATTGATATAATTTTCCGCATAATTATTGGGAAAATATATTGAATATATATTCCGCGTTAATTTAAAATTTTTGTAATTTGCAAATATATATATGCTGTATATATGATCGAGGATGGTGACAAAATGGTGAATTAATATTTCCCCTTCCCCGGACAGCCCAGAAAGCTGTGGGGTGGAGGTGTAATTAATTATTATCTATCAAGAGGGAAGGTGTTAATTAGTACTCTGCAAACTCATTTAGTTTGATAATTCCTAAAACGGTCCATCCCTCCTCCCTCTCTCCCCAAATATATGATGTAGAGGAAGGTTGTGGAAGCCTGCAAAAAGATGATCCAAGGGGACTATGTTCTCTTCCGGGTTTGATCCGAGAAAACACATAACATATATTTATCCTAATCTAATTATGCTGCATAATATGCCCCGTCTCAGGCTCACCTCTACGAGCTATTGAGTCTGAGTGTCGCCCTGCTCTATTTAGTAGAATATATACCTCCGGCATCCATTGAGGCACGGTGGAAGTTAAGTTATATGTAATTTTAATGTGTGGATTATATAGGATATTTAATCTATATGTTGAGTACCAACACCTGGACTAGCTCTTTGCAACTTTACTTTTATGGTGCTCCTTTATCCATGTAGCAAGATGGGCAGAAGAATTGCAGAGAATATGTTGCAGGTTTTGAAAGTCCTGCCCATGACTGGAATGAGTTGCAGAGGTTGCATGAATTGCAAAAAGGTGCATGAAATGATGAAAATATGACTTGCAGGAGTGCAGGGTCCTGCAAACCTTGCACTATCGTCAGCCTACCCCGGCTAGTGAGATCATACTAAAGAGTCTTTGTTTTCTCTTAACCTAAAATGAAAAAAGCTTGAAAGGAACTCGGAAGGAAGAAAGAAAAGCCGGAAGTTCCCAATTTTTCCGCTGTCTTCGGATTTAGAAATAGTTTTTATAAGAGGGTGTTAGAATATGTTCAATGTTCCATACGAAAAAGGATTAGGATGGATGATCTATCATGAAGTTTCGAAAAAGTAAAAAAAGAAACAAGAAAACATAAAACGTTATAAAGATTCAAAATAAAAAGTAACACCCGCTGAGCCAGTGAAAGAATACCACAGCTAAATATTTCCTTGTTTGAGGTCACCACAGTGTGGTAAACGCCTTTAAAATGACTTCCTAGCACAGAAAGAAGCCCTACAAGCATCCTTCAGATTACCAAGCAGGGCGTTGGGGCTCGGCACCTTGTATAATATGACTAAAATATATTCAATAAAACTATAGAAAAAAGATTAAAAGAAAAAACTTAAAGGGAATCGAGCAGACGTGAAAGTTGTTCAAAAGTTCGAATAAATTCGACGAGTATAAAATTACTTTGAATTATTGACAAATAAAAAGAATATATTTATGAGAAAACATAATGCCGGTCAGCAGCAGACGGCGCACTTGTGCAGGTTTGCAGCAGTGTAATGGATACCCTGCAGCGAGCTGCTACTACCTCTGCAGCCGCAGCAAAGCTGCCGCAGTAAAGCGAAATGAAATTAATATATTTGGGAGTCTATGATAACAAAGTGACCCCAATACTGGTCACGTGATACCCAGCGCGCGTCACGTGATGAGCATCCTGCGCGCTCAGTGGCCCCGCCAGCTAATACCAGTCTGGTGTGTGTGAGTGTGTGTGAAGGTTTTAAAGGTACCCCTATCGCAACCGATCGAATATATTAGTCACATCATACTACTGTATCATCATCAGGAATAAACATTATAACATGATTACACACTCTCAAGCCCCCTCGCTCGGACAGAAAAACAAATCACCTCCCAGCTTCCACTCCGTGGATTGTGGAATAATATTTGGAACTGCGAAATCCATATTAAATTATGCGACTCGGCTCTTAATTATAATTATTATCATCCGGTATATATGTTGCGGAATATAAATATAATAACTTGGTTACCGTGTGCTGAGCTCCGGGGTGCTGAGGAAAGCGAAATCTAATTAATGATTATCATTAATTTTGTCATGCTGGTCGCAGAAATTAGCTGTTGGGAGTATGCTGAAAAAGCAAGGTATGAGATTTCACCGGTCTATTTTTATCGGTTTTTTAAAAATCATGTCCCACTTATTTGGCTAATAAATTTTCCCGTTTTATGTAATCAAACAAATTCTAGGTACTGGAGCAATGTTATGTATGGTTTTCTTATTTTTTTAACAGTTGAGAAGCTAAAATATGTCGCGTTTAAAATGGCAGGCTACCGCAAATATCATTTTGCGTGTTTTGAGGAGCTGAAATCAATAGCGTGTACTGCTTTATTGCATGCAAGATGATAGCGTGATAAAGGATCTATGGCCAGGGATTACCGGTATAAAAAGCAATGATTCTTACAACATAATGGGAGACAGAACCTATTGAAACCGACAGCTGGACAGCGACAGCAAAGACAAACCGCAATCCGGCGTGTCCCCTCCGCTTTGAGATTTAGATTTAATTGGGTTTCATGAAACATAGATCACACGCGAATTTAAAGCGAAACAGCGTGATGTCATGATAATGTTTATGAATGGTGAATTGATGATATATCGAGCAGCCTATTTTCCTTGTGTACCATGTAATAACAAAACGAATGATGGTGTGCGTGTCTAGGTGTGTGGGTGAAGGTTCTGTCTCGAATCATTAGCACATCACCTTTAATTGGGTCAGACATACTGCGAAACAGATTTCCCTGAAATCGGAAAATCCCTGGAGCTCCGTCACGAAATATCTTCGTAACATAGTTCGTAAATATTTAAGAACTTCTTAAGTGTTACGAACTTCTACTCGTGACTCACACGAAACTTTGCTTCGTAACTCTACGAACGAAATTCATGAATGTGTCTCACACGAACGGCATTTACGAAGAAGGTTACCACAAATTGATTAAATTATCTGACCCACGTGATTGGATAATGACTACCATATAGATGAAGTACAATTATACACCATGCCTAATATGGGACAATTAATTCATCGCTGAGATCGTGTTTGATCACCGGAGAAGCAGAGGCTCACAGGTCAATAGCTTGTTATTATAGGACAGTACTTTACAACACACTTTATACAACCAAATTTTGAGGTAACTCAATGACTTTTGCACTGATGATGATGATTTGAAAGTACTTTGCATTAAAAAGTCAGCTCGTTGTGGTTATTTGTGTTGTGGAACTTGGCAATTACAGTGTTTTATTATTTATTGTTTGAACATGGAATTCATTATACCTTCCAGTTTGTGCCTCACCGCCTCTTCAGTTCTTAGGTTTTACGCAAAGTTCAATCCCCAGGATCCATAGTCCATACTTAACTGAAAACAAAGATCAATCATGTTTGTTCCAAGGCAAAATACTACTTTTCCATAATAGGGTACAATTACCCTAGGTACAATTATACCTCTATGAATACCTTCTGAACTACTGAGCAATTGACTTATCCAAAACAATTAACGAGCAATTGGAATACAAAATGCTGGAAATCTTTCGAGATTCAATCATTAATTTTAGGTAAGATCTGACTTCAGCCAAATACCATCCTTCCCCCCCAATGCCATGGAAAATGATCTCATGATTTGATTATATCATTGATTATCTATGAGATGATTTGCTTGATGTAGCACCTAAACCAAATTCTGTTGATTTACGAACTATAAAACCTTCGTAAGTATTAGCTTTGAGGTAATTTACGAACTTCTATGATTTTTACCTGAGTTACGAACCAACTTAAGAAGATCGTAGGAGTTACGAAGACTTTTAAGAGTCACGTGTGACTTATTATCCGCCGATTAAAGTGGTCACGTGGGAGACTTACGAAGACAAAAAATAGAAGTTCGTAACTCCAGTTGAGAAGATCGTAACTTTGAGATAAGAAGATCGTAAACTAAGTTCGTGTGAGCCACCATGCATTTCATTCGTAACTTCATGCATTTCCTTCGTAACATAGTTCGTAAGTGTACCCCAAATGTTTCGTGACAGAGCTCCTGGAGATGATACGAGATTTGTGCAAGAAAATTGGTATAATGCATCTCCGCAGGTTTTGGCATGTGTAAACTCTATAGAATTCACGAAAATTTAGTGCTTGTCGGATGAAAAATTGATAGGAAGTGGTCTCTTGGTCCTGAATCCTGTGTCAAACTGAGTTTGTCAGTGGTTGGTGGCCTGGTCAAAGACCTACGACTTATTACGAGGATCGTGTATTAAAGGTGCAGTCCGGGATATCGGCAAAAAATTAAAATTCCTAAATTTCCTCTCAAGTCATTAGTATGATGCCCAACATTAATCCTACAAACGGAATTCGAGTGAAAATAATCGTATCATCGTCTAATTGGCCACTGAAGTTCGCGCGTGTGATCCTTGAGCAGCATCCGCCCGCTACACTCAGCTTACATTTCATGTATTTGTGTGTAGTTTCGTTGTTATTTTACCAGTTTACATTGTTTCTTGTTTTATCTGTTTTGTTTTCAGTCCTTACACAAACATAGGACAGTTGTGTGATTATAGGTTACCTGTTTCATGCAATTTATTAACATGCCACTAATTAGAACCCAATGCGGGCCATGAAGTATTTCAGGCAATTTTCACGAGCTTCTTTTTGTTACCTACTGCGCTTATTCACATATGTATTTCTACCCAATGTTTCCCGTTTCTCAAGCCTTTCTGAAATTATATCTTTGCCAACTGCTCTTTTAAATCTAAATTCAAGTAAATGGCTATCATTTTTTCAGTCAAATTTGCCACAGTTCAGCCATAAGCCATTCAACACTTCAAATGCCTCATGTCTACTGTGTATAACATAGTCTATCGTGATACCCAATAGCTCAAATTCGGTAAAATTTGAATCCGACTTGTTCTGCCCTGAAACAAGGCTGCTCTGACAGTCTGACTTATCAAGATTTTCTGATAGCAGGTTTTATCCAGCCACTAACACCAGTCCGTTATTAAAGTTCAACTAAAATCAGAGCAGTATCCTGATGTCAACTGACACTTGACAGTACTATACTGTTTTATCAGGAAAGCTTTATTGTAATCCATTGTTATATTTACTGTGCCCAGACCTGATACGAGAAAAATCAAAGTATCAATAAAAGTACATATTTAGTAACTAACCAGCCTGATCAGAACTTTGATTTTGCCGTATTTGAATTCGATACTATCCTGGAAGCAAAATGCTCTTTACTTACTTACTTAAAAGTTCACTGGTAGCTACCTCTGACAAATACCTCTGACTATTGATCAGCCCATCATGATAACAGTCTAGTGCGTCATTGCCTCATTGAACTCCCTAGCTATAACTCTATAACCTGATATTTGGCGTACTGGCTGACGCCTCGTGTAAATTAACAGCTTTTTTGACACCAAACTATAATGACTGTGCTGCTAAAACAAAGATATATTGTTAAGACTGTGACTTTATACTGCACTAATACCAATCATCGGTGTGTTTTTCAATCTTCCAATGTCAGTTAGCATAACTGACCCTAATTGTATTGCTGTTGCAATGTTATTCGTATTGCGCGCCATGCCGGGACGCTGCTCAAGCGTCTGTGGGTGTAATTTGATACGCTATTTTTAGCATGATCTAATTAGTTCCGACGCGCGAGACCCCGCTACATGTTGTTTATTCACGCCCTACTACCGATTTAGCTAAAGTTGTAAATATCCCGGACTGCACCTTTAAGATAGGTGGTCCCAAAGATCGAAGGTCCATTTTCTATGAATATAATTCCCACTGCCTATTGTTTGGTGCTGACCGAAAAATTTTCCGCTTCAACAATCGATCTGTACGGTGGTCAACTGTACGTGAAAATGGAAATTGATAAGCACTGATCAAAAGTAACCTGATCTGAAATTAGGTTTATGTACACAATCAGGCAGGTTTAACCTGAAAAATCGTATGTTGAAACTGGAGACTCAGAAATATGAAATAATCCAGCAAAGAGTGTATTTTTATTATTAGTTTATTGGATGGGCAGACTCAATTTCATATTGCAACATAAAATTAATTTATTCTATTGATAAGGGATGCTACAGACTGGCTGTCTCGATTTATCAGTTTTGAAAGTAAACAAATTAGGAAAAATAAAGTTTAAAAAGTAAGTATACTAAAAATATAAGAAGAAATGATTGGTTGAAAATTCAAAATTTTTCGTGGTGAGCTGATAAAGTTTAGAAAACCGAAAAATGTTGCGCGTAAAATAAGATGTATCAAATAAAATATTGAAAGATGAATAAATTCTCGAAAATAAAATAAAACCACATTTTATTAATTTGAAATGTGACAGGCCCCTTAACCTATATTGTGCGTGGTCAGTCACACCTATAAATAAAGCAAAGCCATGCTAAACTAAAGCGATCACTTCTCCAAATAACCGAAAATCAAATCTAATAAACATATAATCCCTGACATTATATATGAGATTGTAACAAGGTTTATATATATGTATGCTCTAGATAAATTCGATTCCCCACCGATGACCTCTCCTATAATGCGGGAGGAGAGGCTCGGAGATCAACGAATCCGCAAGGCACGGCTGAGAAATGACTGCTCCTTGCAACATGTCCGCTGCTTCGGAGCTAACGAGATTAACCCGGCTGCTGCATATTTGTGCAGAAAATCGTATATATATATTCATGTGTATTGATATAATTTTCCGCATAATTATTGGGAAAATATATTGAATATATATTCCGCGTTAATTTAAAATTTTGTAATTTGCAAATATATATATATGCTGTATATATGATCGAGGATGGTGACAAAATGGTGAATTAATATTTCCCCTTTCCGGACAGCCCAGAAAGCTGTGGTGGGGAGGTGTAATTAATTATTATCTATCAAGAGGGAAGGTGTTAATTAGTACTCTGCAAACTCGTGCAGTTTTGGTAATTCCTAAAACGGTCCATCCCTCCTCCCTCTCTCCCCAAATATATGATGTGTAGAGGAAGGTTGTGGAAGCCTGCAAAAGATGATCCAAGGGGGACTATGTTCTCTTCCGGGTTTGATCCGAGAAAACACATAATATATATTTATCCTAATCTAATTATGCTGCATAATATATGCCCCGTCTCAGGCTCACCTCTACGAGCTATTGAGTCTGAGTGTCGCCCTGCTCTATTTAGTAGAATATATTACCTCCGGCATCCATTGAGGCACGGTGGAAGTTAAGTTATATGTAATTTAATGTGGATTATATAGGATATTTAATCTATATGTTGGGTACCAACACCTGGACTAGCTCTTTGCAACTTTATTTTATGGTGGCTACTTTGCTCCATGTAGCAAGATGGGCAGAAGAATTGCAGAGAATATGTTGCAGGTTTTGAAAGCTCCGCTCCATGACTGGAATGAGTTGCAGAGGTTGCATGAATTGCAAAAAGGTGCATGAAATGATGAAATATATGACTTGCAGGAGTGCAGGGTCCTGCAAACCTTGCACTATCGTCAGCCTACCCCGGCTAGTGAGATCATACTAAAGAGTCTTTGTTTTCTCTTAACCTAAAATGAAAAAAAAGCTTGAAAGGAACTCGGAAGGAAGAAAGAAAAAGCCGGAAGTTCCCAATTTTTCCGCTGTCTTCGGATTTAGAAATAGTTTTTATTGGGAAAGAATACGGGATAAGTCCCAGTACGCAATTTTGTTGATTTTTGAGCACTATGCCCAAATGCATACTATGAAATCTTTGATGAGCAAAGAAATCATTATCAAAAGGCATGTTTTTCTCTGAATTGCTTTACGTCCATCATTTCTGTAGTCTTTAGCCACGTTTAAGTGTTTACACAAGTAACTTTGTTATTTTTGAAACAAAATGCCTGTCCAAAAGGCAAAAATCAGGAAAATGCAAAGAACGATTTCTTTGAAAAATCTTGCATTTATTTTTCTGATTGAACCCGTTTCTGATCTTTTCTCGGAAACTTTTCGCTGGAATGCCCTCCTCTCACGCACACTCTGTGGTTATGGAGCTAATCATCAGATCGAATTATTATGATATGTTGGCGGGAAAATCATGATTTCATTCGTTCAATATAAGTATCATATTTTATACTACACACTTTAATTCCAGCGACCAACCAAAGGGAATCCTGGTCGTATCAAAGGCCTCCCGTGTGAGTTATCATTAAGTACTCATGAGTCATGTATAAAGATAATTCCTGTGCGTGTCTCCAGGTTTATCGGTTATTCAATATCCTTGATAATGTTCTATCGGATGTATTTATGCAGGTGGAATTTTCATATATTACCAGAAATCATCGTTCAAAATCCGATAATATTCGTAGACATGTTAATTCCATCATACATATCTCTATTCATAGTTGACCTTTGCAATGCCTGAGGCGCGGAATTAATTTAGTTGTTTATACAAGCACTTATAAAGATTTAATTTATTACTTGATAAATTACATCAATACAATAAATGCAATAAATTTCTCTAGCTCGCTGTGAAAGTTTGAAAAGTCTATCACACCCTTATCCAATGCGTTAAATAAGCTTTTTGTAATCATCGCTAATAAATTTTAATTGATTCGAAGGGGGGGGGGATCATGATTTTTTTGTATAATTGTCTAATGTGTACCCTGTTTTCTGAATTTGGACAAAAAATTCGTTGGACAAAAAATACAAATATATACAAAAATATACAAAAAAATACAAAAAATATTGAAAAAATTTATATTGTCATTCAGACATTTCCATCTATGTATTGAGTGGACTAAATCAACAATGAATCGTAACTTATTACAATTGCATTGTTTTGGTTATTAACAAACCAAACCACATAACAATTATTAGGGCATATTATGCCTTAGGTCCGCCTTCCCGATGAGGTTCGCTGAAGCTGAACGGCTCTTTGATAAGAATATTGAGCCCCTGTGGGGACTGTTCAATGGAATGTTTCATGATTATAGAATGTCAGAGTAACGTAAAACGTTATGAAGTCACAAGTTCAATTTAATCGAAAATTGTGATCAGTGCATTTTCTAGTGCAGATGGACACTTTCTTACCGCATTTTGTCTATTTTGTCCAATTGTGTGGTTGTACCAATTATCTAATTGTGGGGTGAAGGACTCGGTTGCATTGATGTAACAGCTAAAGCTACAGTGCACAATGTAACTGCATTGTACCTACTTCTCTACGTGTATGGAATGGGGAAGTCAGGAATGAGGGAGCCCCAATTTGGGACTCTTTGTACCCAGGATCATCCTTCAAATATTGGGTTGTCCCCAGGTGTGGGGCGTGGGCTCCATCATACTACGCTACCGGGTCATAATTGCCGGCAATCCCGTGTGTAGGAGGCTCTGCCTATATAAGCATCTCAATATTTAGTTTTTAGCCCGTGTATCCAAAATAGAAACAATATGTGCTCCCTTAATTTACCAGCCCCAGTGATAGAATGCTACACTAATAATAATCCTTAATCCTACTACTTCAAGGTTTTTGGTATTTTGTGCCCAAAAAGTTTTATCAAGCTTACCTATCAAAAATTACTAACTTGTGTGAAGTTAAGTTTTTCTTGCAATCCAGATAATTTCATATGAAAATGACACAAGATCAATTGGGCAAAGCCACAAACAGAGATATGGCCTCTTTTTATGGGCTAAAATGGTTAGATTACATATCCAATTCACTTGCACGGAAATGTTGCATGGTCTATAATGGACTCAAGGCCACCCTTAAATTGTAGTACCTGTTATTGGAGCTCAACAACGATAATAAAATCACACAAACATAATTCACGTGCCATCTCCAAATTATATAATAGATAGCTTTGGCTTGATCTTCAAGTGGCCAAAATATTAATTTCGGTCGTTTCATACCTTCAATGTTTTTTTTCCAATAATTTGATTTTTGGATGTAGAAAGATACTGTAGCTTAAATAGAATGATTTCCAAATTTTTAAATCCTCTTGTAGGAGACTAAATTATCCAAAATCGTGTTTTGGACTATAAAAAACAAACATATTTACACGATATATAACGGGCCTGATTAATTGTTTTTGATGCTGATAATGATTTTTATTATTAGTGTATTATTTTGACGAGGATCTTGGCAATGAAAGGATGACTCTTATAAACATTCTATAAACATTATATAAGAATTATATCTTTTTGTATTTTTTTGTATTTTTTTGTATTTTTTTGTATTTTTTTGTATTTTTATGTCCAAAGTGTACCCTATTTTTCAAAATTGGACAAAAATTTGTTGGACAAAAAAATACAAAAAAATACAAATAAAACATGATCCCCCCCCCTTCGAAGTCGAAAAGCCAGTGTTGGAACGCTTTTGGTATCATCAGTACTGGCATCCAAAAATTCGCGAGAAAATGAATGCAAAATTCGATTTAACTTTCAGTATGATTCTATTTTGAATCCTTCCGCTTCATCTTAAACCATTCGTCGAATCGGTTATAGACTTGTAAAACCTTTAAAAGGTTGTGTAAAATTAAGTAATTTAAAAAGTTTTTAAAAATTTTACGCACAAATGATAATTCTTTGAATTTAAATTCCAGACTTCAAGTATTTTCAGAAATCTGCTGACTTACATTCAACATATTGCTAAATTTGTCTAAAAACCATCATTGTTGTTTCATTTTCAAAGCTTCACCTACTGCTGTCTGCATACGTACTTTAAAAGCAAGTTTTAAAACTCAAAAACTTAAGTAAACATATTTCATGCTTGCAAAGTTTAATTTTAAAAGTCGAGCAGCCTTAAAAACGTGCAACTCTTAATTATAAATCCAGCTTGTGAGATAGGTGGTCAAATATCCTAAATTAAATTCATTAACGATAATCGTAGCTAGGCGTTGCCAGAAGAGTCTTATGATAGGGACTACTTGCTGCCAAGATAAGTGTTTAATGATGTTTACCGTTCATTCGTGATAATTATGTTAACGCTTGACCGAACAATGAACAATCCGTCGATACACTTTTATATTTAACCTAAGTGGATTGTGAGATAAAATAGTGATTGGTATGATTGTGAGATTAAATAAAATATTGATTAGTGCCCACATATTCAGAAATGTCAGGTATGCGTCAGAATATATCTTGACCAATTCAACGTTATGCGGACACGCTCCATTGGTCCAGGGACTACTTGGAACTCTGTAGATCCCAATAGATAATGAGTAAAAATCAGTAATATCATTTCTCTATTTTTTGATGTCTGCAAGAAAAACTCAAGTACCTTTATAGATTCGAGGAGCCTCATTATATTGCACCGACCATAAAGGCTGTCTTGTACGAGGCTTCCAGGATTAGGCCAGGAATGATAAGATAGATTAGAATATTACTCAGAAACATGCGTTGATCGAATCACTTCAACTTTGTACTGTGTTTTTGAAATACATGACTGAAATATCGCATTAACCATAGGGGCCTATATAACTGCTCAGTGTTCTTGTCTCTGAGTTCTGGTTTAATTATTGCGTAGAAAGATGTCCGCTAGAGAATCACGCTCAGCCCTTGCTTCTACTTCCAAGAAAGATGGTTATGCGGTGGCATATGAATATTAATTATAGGAGTGCAAATGAATTGTTTTCAATTAAGTGTCGTCCGGGGGAGAAAAATTTGTTACATCTTATCGAATTACGTAGTCCACTTAATTCAGTTTAGACCGCCCCGGAGCATTTTATAGGAGCAGTCAGCTGGTAAATATGCTCAAATAAGACGAGTCAACAAGACTCGCATCCATGTTTGGTTGGTTGAAATCTGGTACAGTAAAGGGCATTCCATGTCAGTCTATTTGAAAAATTCCCGACTTTTCTCTGTTTGGAGCCATGCAGTTCAACAAATCTCTATAGATCTATTCTGAATATTTGATTACCATTGAGCCATTGGCTGTGTTGCAAAGGTTAAGAGAAAGCGTTAGGGCAAAATTACAAAATTCTATGGAAAAGCATTTATTCACTTCTTCTATTTTTTTGAAAAAAAGATGTATTCCTTTTGGCAAAACTAATTCCCTGACGAGACTGAATTAGATTTCTAAGTGGTTTTATGGTATCGGTCGCAAAATTAAGACAGAGACTGTCAGACTGTTACGGAATCCTTTTTTTGCAACTCACCACGCACAAAATTTATCAATAATCACGGCATGATTTTTTGGCATGGTATCACTCTCATACCTATCGAATCTTCGAATATTGGACAATGGACACAGGATTATCTGCCCAATGTGTTATTAAAACTAAATTCGGTCAAATTCCCTTTCAATTGAAAATTTTGTTTTATCAGTCATGTAAATTACAAAACTCCCAAATTAGTACAAATTTGTAATCATTTGAAATTTTATTCTATCAACAAATTGATGGGTTTAAATTTCCTCCATTTTATCTGATTATCCATATTATGATCATTAAACACCAGATGAGTTAATCATAAACCAAATTTAGAATTTGAAATATAAGCGAAACGTTAATTTCAGGAATAGAAAGATGTTCTAATTTTGAAAGGTGATCTTAACTCCTCCGAGTGAATTTTTGCTTCCATAAGTCCTTTAAATAGCCTCTATATATGACCTGTTTTCCAGGGACAGCATATGATTTATCGCTTCGAAAGGTCACCACCCCAAATAACCAGCCAAAGTTGACGTTTCTCTGATTACTTGAAATTCAAGTCACTGAATACTGATTAGATTTATGAGCACATATGAGGCGAAGTTTGAGACTATGGTTTTGACCCGAAATTAAGAAACTTTAAAAAGGGCACGTAAGTGATTTTTTTGTGTCTGTCTGCCGCCCCTAATTATTAATCATTAATATGACCAATAATTTAGGATGTTCTTGTCTCAGTTTTTAGGAGTTAGTCCGGTTCATTCTAGACAACTTGGCTTATTATTGTGTTTTTCTCCAGTATGCTAGGCAATAATGGATAATATTATGTTAATATTATGGTTTTTGAAGAAAAAACAATTAAATGAAACTCAATTTTGAAACACCTCAATTTCTAAACTCCAAATGAGTTACTCTATTCTTTTATGAATTTCCAATCCAACGGTTTCGATCTATCCATTAAAATTAGAAAAATCTCTGATGATTAATTCTTGGAATTATCAACTAAAGAGACAAAATTTAAAATATAGGTTTTTCTTGGAACCTTAGTCCTCTTTGAGAAAAGAAAAAATCAAGAATTATCAGTCGGCTTAATGCAAGACTTTGCCGAAGTCTAGACTAAAATCCCTTGGCTACATGATGTTGGTGGTGATATAGAGACTTTGCTTTGTAGAGTTCTAGTTTGTGCTAGGTGCTCAGTAAGGACAGAAGTGCTGCAATCTGTCTCTAGATAGAAGAAAAAAATATGTAGTGGGAATGATTTGATAAAATGCTCGTAAAATGCTCATAGACTTATGCAAGTGTCACTATACTCGAATGAATGACATTACTGTGGGATGAATAATGAATTCTTAAATTCAGGCATCAGGCAATATAGGTTTTAAACCCCAAACCTCAATCGGAGCATTCGTCCCAACTGATAGCAATTGATAGCAAATGACTTGTCCTATAGCTATGGCTTGTCCTATAGCCATGATGTTTCGAATGAGCAGAACCAAGTATAGGGCAATGGCATGGACTGACACTTTTAAACATAAACATTTGTGCTAAAACTGGAATAATTGACTTCCTTTTTCTAACAATAGGTTCATTTTTAAAGAAAAATTAAAGCAATTCTACAGTATATGTGAAATATGAAAGAGTTGAAAAGAACAAAGCGTAACATTTTTCTCGGGTATCCACAATACTTGGAAAATGGGAGATGGTGACCTGCAGAAAGCCACGAACGATGCAGAAAGTGCTAGATTTAGCACCCGGGTCACTGTACGCAGGACTTTGATCAAATCAAGGTGTCTAATTTGTGCTTGCTAAGTCTGAGTTCTGGCTAATGTACCGGGGGGACTCTGCAGTTTGGAGTCTGCATGAAACCCATGATCTACACCTACTCACAATCAAACTCTTTCTCCAGACTCCAATCACACTTTGTCTGGACTCCATCCCATGACAGTGTGCATGAGACCCATGATCTCCACCTTACACCACTCATCAATAAGCACCTTTCCATCTTTCACACTCAGCTGACGACGATAATCAACAATCACTGAATTATGATTTTGAAAAGGTTATGACTTTAAAGTTTTTCGTATCTTCAAACATTCACAAGCAATCAGCAGTAATATAAATTGGAAAGATGTTTTGATTGCTGAGATCCGCATTTCATGCATCCCAAATTTGAATTAATTAGGTTAGTCCATTCAGCTGTTCGATGACAAATCATAATGTTGGTGTCGTTGCCCATAAACTTTTGACATTATGTTCAACAAATTTGGTATCCTTGCCCATAAAATGAAATTCGTTGATCAGCGTTGGTATAATTTTGATATAACTTCGTCTGAAATGATAGACCCTATGGCCTATACCTATTCATGACTTATTATTTTTTTACTGACCAGTTTTTCCTCCCAATAATTAATTAGGTTTAGCTTATATAATTTTAGAAAAACCGTTCGTAAACAGATTAACAGTTTATTTCTCAGAAAAATAATCACATTTTCGTGAAATATTTGACATTCATAATAACATGAAGTTTTTAAACTTTGTCTGCGTTGTCTGCGCAGATTGAATAAAAATATTCATATATAATCGCTCCGTTATCAATCGATAATGTCCTTGAATAGCATGCACGTGACACACATGGTCTAGTTACTCTACTGCTGGAGAAAGGTGCTGATGAAAAAGGGCTCGAGGCTGGTGAATATATAAGAGAATATAAGGCTCGGGTTTGATGAATTATGTGGATCTGACCCGTCGAACTGGACCCAATAATTGGGTTGCATCCGCACCAAATTTGCACCTTCCCGACGTACCGTAGAAGGGTCCATCTTTAGGTGCCAATGAACTAAGGAATGATTCGATAAAATATATTTTCGTAATAAACAGTAACAAATCAGTGATAATTTTATTAACTAATTTATTCAATTATCTCCTAACTAGACTCCATGTCTAGGGTGCTCGACTGCAGGAGGAATCGTTATGAATGCCTATTGAGCAATGGGCGTCCATTTTGATATTTTCGAAATTGGAGGTCAGATAGTCTTGCAATCATTGCCTTCGATTCAAAATACCTCCAAAATGTTTTATTTTGGTTTTTCCAGAAAAAAACGTACCATCAAATTTACAGTTAAATGTGGTGCTGAAAAAAAACTTGCTTTTCAAGAAAAACAGGGCCAAGGATAGAGGTTGCATCAATCGTCTTATTATGGAAACTGGCGCCATTACCATGGGTTGTAATGCTGCTTTGATGACGTTGAATGGCAAGCTTTTAGTTTGCAGCAACAAATGCAATTATCTGTAATTAAATATAACCTAATCACCTACATCGTTCCTGGCTCCAATTAACCGCATTCACTTAGCCTTATCATTCAGGTAATGAATCTAGATTATGTCAGGGACGATGTGTCTACGAATTAAGATTTCTAGGGATTCAGACTCAGCCATCTTTTGACCATGTTTAGCCTAACAGGATGAAATTGAGCATTGGCAATGGTTATATTGCGCAGGCATGTGTTATAACCATTGCACGTGCAAACCTTCCAAATTCCGAAAATTATTGCTGCTAGAAAAATATTAATGTTTTCCATAATATGCGTCGGATAACTCGATTACAAAACATGAATATTATATTATGTGACTTGAATATAAATTCTAAATTATTTCATTATGAACGTTACATGCACCAATAATCAGCTCGAATGTTCATGGCTCGAAATCACGAACGCATTTCGATCGTAAGTTTATCAGGCGACTCAAAGCGATTGAATGATATTTTTTGAGAGAAGGCTACACAGCGATGAAGGATGATGCTGGTTTGATTTGCATTGACACCAGTTTTCTCTGACGACTGATACCACAGTATTCTGACACTTAAAGTATTCTGGAACTAGAGTATTCTGATTTTTGGCACCAGTCTACTCTGACACCAGTTCACTCTGACACCAGTCCTCTCAGACACCAGTCTACTCTGACACCAGTCCGCTCTGACACCAGTTTACTCTGACACCAGTTTACTCTGACACCAGTTAACTGGACCACCAATTAAATCTGACACCAGTTAACTGGACCACCAGTTAACTCCGACAACAGTTTACTCTGACACCAGCTCACCAGTTCACTGTGAAAGTGCCCAAATTGTGAAACCAGTATTCTCACACCAATTAACTTTGACTACTTACTATTATTCTACACTGGTTCACTGATTTACTATCAGACAGTAGACAGTCATAGTAATAGATGAATACTGGGCGAGATAAACTTGACGTTCTAGAATCAAGATCAAAGCGCAAGATTTCAAATAAACCATATTATCTTAATGACTTTTTTTGTCAGAATATCATATTTTGCTCCAATTTACCCCAGCCACAAAAATATTATAATTTCTTGCAAGCACTCTACATTCGTTCACTGTCAAAACAAATTTCTATAATTCCATGTGGGACTGGTGCCGTATTTTGTCACAAGGAATAAGGATTAAGTGTTGTACATGATAATATGCAACGAGAATGCCATCATTATGATATTTCATTTTATGTGGCGAATCTTTGAGATCACAACCTGTCTACTTCTGATATTTCTATATTATTCCACCTGCCACCAACCAATGGTGAAAAAATAACATGATACGGGATCATATCTACACGTGAGCTGGAATGGGCGGGATTATCTCTTGAAACTCGGATATAATTCGATAGACCGGCTAATGAACTGTATAGCCTGTTGAGCTGCGTGTAACCATTTAGATTAGGTTAGCACGTTTGAGTAATTTCCAAGAAAATGGTGGTCTAGTGGGTCGCAAACATGAGGGGAGTTTTGAAGGCGCCCAACGTTTTCAGAAAATGGAAATGGTGCCACCTCTAATACCTAGTTGGCTACCAAGGGCGTAGCCAGATTTTTGAAAAGGAGGCAGGGAGTTACATTCAAACGAGTTGAATGTTTTATTCTGCTTGGCTTGTTAAAGCTCTCATCATAACAAAAAGTTTTCGCAATTTCATTCCAAAAAGGGGGAGGCAGGTTTCGTTATTTTTCGAAATCCTAGGCTCAGTTTCTGCTTTTTCATGATAAAAAGTACTGAGTGCAGCCCCTGCTGCACACAAATAGTTGGGTGCTGACGCCGCAGTTGATGTGCGCATACAGGCCCGCAGAGACCGAATAATATAAGACGCAAAACAACCGAGGAGCGAATAAACATGTGCAAAACAAGGAGTCCCTGCACATGTTCCATCTGCTCCATATCTGCACGTTATATCTCTCCGCATTGCGGAATTACTCCAATTATACTGTAAGTGTGTGTGTATATCTTATATTACCCCACGAGTGAAAACAGGTCTGAAATCATCAACTTACCACCTTGAGCTGTGATAGTGACGTCATTGGAACTGCAATTTAAGACCCGCCAAAATATTTGGAAACAGAGGACTTTTTGGGACGGTTTGCAAGGATTGGTTGCCTGGCAACCACGTGACGTGTGATTTATTACCCTGACATGTGCACGTGACAACAGGCGATGGCAGACAACGCGGGCAGAGTATGGTGATCATACACGGTAATTTCTCCTGGAGATAAGACAAATTATGGACCTGGAAATACGTTGTGAAATACGAGGTTTTCCTGAGAATTTAGGTTTGAGGACTGAAAAGGATACGTTGTGAGTGCCCAGAGGTCTGTTTGGCGCTGAAGCTATCTATAGTGACTTCGGCTGAATTTCGAGCTTTTGCCTACTGTGACCTCGGCTGAAGCTATCTAGTTACTATTCGGCTGAATTTAGAGTAATAGTAATTGCATACTGATACAGTGACCTCGGCTGAATGAGCACGTAATGTAACACTCAAGCCTGCGGCCGCACATTTGGGCTCAGGCCATTTAGATTTCTAAATGTTCGGTTCGCTTGCCGACCCCGTGGTCCGTGGGAAGAATGCGCACGACGGACTGACGGGGGGGAGAAGCTGCGTGAGTGACTTCTGCGCGACGCTCGCTGCTGACCAGCTATTGAGTTGACGCAGACGCCCCGCAGTCCCGCACAATTGCACTTGACTTGTAGTTGCTCTACTTCACTCTTTCAGTGATTCCTGCGCCGCTAACAGTAACTATGACCCCAGCTCAAATCGTTGCCCTGACCTGGACACTGGTTTCTGCGCGGCGCACGGACTCGGAGTGAGCGGCCTCGGGTCGCGAAGAAAGTTGCGCGCGCTAGGGTAGGGGTTGAATGTATCATGCTATGTTTAATTGAACTTGGGCTAACATAATCTTGAAATCATTATATACCCTGCAGGTGCCCGTCACATGTTGCTTGTTGGTATGTGACCCAGACCCGAAACTGCGACAATTAGAGAGTAGAGACGACTGCCCTCGGCCATTTGGAAGTGCGCCCTATAATCCCTTCAGTAGCAGTGCCAATGATGTGCTTCTGCAAGAATGAAAAACGGTAAGCTCTCTAATCTCTTTCCCTTTTTGCTAAACAAAAGTGCAAGCTTCAAAGCCATGGAGTATTGAAGTTTTAAGACTTACAGTACAAACTACAATGTGAACTGTGAAGTAAAGCGCAAGGCCACAACTGTTTTAGGAATTACTTTCAGCCCTGTGCAATGTGAACTGCTTCAAATTTTTCCAAGATTTCAGAAATTGAATTTAAAACTTAATCATTTTTTTCAATTGCAAATGAATGAATACAATTTGTCTTAAGAAATTGCAACAAATTTGATATTTCAAAACATTCAATGTAACAGTCCAATGTAATTAAAAATAAAAATCTTACTCCTATAAAGCTATAAGTATCAGTGAATTGTGTATATCAACTAAAGTTTGCAGAAAGATTTATCAATATCATGAAATTCCCACTTTGCAGTTTGCGGCCATATATTGAAGAAAAATTTTTCTTAAAAACGTCTTAAAATAAGTCACAATCTTAAACTTAGTCACAGTCTCAAATTAAGTCAAGCCGACTCAAGTCACACTAAGTCTACTGCTCCTGATCGACATTGAGTTGGCAGTGCACGTACACCGCAGTATCGTAGATCAGTTCCTTAGTGAGGAGGCTCTTGAGCCTGCCCACACACCATTCCCAGTGCTCCTTGGAGTGCTCCATCTCGTGAGCCTCGTCGTGTTCTTCTTCCATTTCAAAGCCAGCGTGGTCCACCAGGTCCTTGACAACGTCGCTGATCAGCTGCAATAGGGAGAGTTAGGCGTACTGCTTTTTGTGGAAATGTGGAGTTAAAAGTACCTGCTGCTTTTTTGTGGAAATGTGGGGTTAAAAGTTTTCTGACAAAAGAAGATTGATTTTCCGGGATTTGTTTTTCTTCCACTTCCCAGTCCTAACCATAACCCTAACCTAGAACCTAACCTTAGCCTGGGGGTTAAAAATCTCGAGGTGAAATGTCCTGAGACGAAAGGTCCGTTCCCTAAAATTGTAGTAATTCCTAATAAATTTCCGTTTTCAAACCTGTTCGTCGTCGGAGTCGTTGAAGTCAAAGTCCATGAGGGCGTCCACAATGTTATCTGGTCGTTCCTCTAGCCCGTAACTGATGTGGTAGTCCAGAAAACCTCCCAAATATGCGAAGATTCAGTCACTGATACTATAAATTAGAGTGGTAAGACCTCGGGACATTGGAAACTTTGAGAAAAACCTATAAACACACCTATGCTAAAGTTTTAGAACCTCAAAACTCGTCTCTTCACTGTTTATATCATGCTTCCTATTGATTCTCATTGCATTACCATGAATGAGACACCTAATCAGTCATTAAAGAGGCATTAAAAATACATGATTATAATTACATGTGTCAGTGACGGTTGTGTTCCCAGAGGTTATCCCAGGATATCTGATCTGGAAGGCGGTAAGCTGAAGGTACTTGGAAAGTCCGTTGCTATCAATGTCCCTGACACAGTCGCAAAGTGCTGAGTCTCGGTTTATCCTCTTGGCTACCTGCCAACAAAAACAAATGGGGTTGAATTGTGGTGCAATTGTACGTTGGAGCAAAGAAGCAAGCAATAGCATTCCAATGTTTCCTGCTTTTTGTTGTTTTGTTGTTGTTGTTTTTTTTATATATATTTTACGCTCCGAAGCCATGAATGTTCAATCCTCGGCAAGGCTGAGAATCGATTCGGTTTTTCCTATAAAAGTACAATTTAAAAAAAAACTGGACAGATTCGTCCGAAATTTTCGATAGCAAGAATAAGCCTCGCACCTTCTTGTACATCTTGCCAGCAGCTACCCATATCTCTGACATGTGAAACACGTGGCTGAGCCTCTCCAGAAGACCAAAAGAGCTCAGTCTCCATCCGTCCATGTTGACTCCCTTCATAATCTGGATACAGGAGGGTAAGATCAAAATAATCGAACATTTTATTTGAGCTGGGGAAACAAATTGAAGATAGTTATATCATGGCTTCAATGGTATTTGCTTAGTTGGTGCAGCTTTACCTACACAATTTACAAAAAAAGCTCGAAAAAATCGTAGATTTTCGAGTACTGTCAAATAGAATCTGTAGCAACTGACGAAGTTAACTCACCACATCGAAGTGTTTCATGCCATCAGTTTGGAACTCCTTATCGTATCCCATCAGGGGGGCGTTATCCAGGATACGTGGCTGCTCTCTCAGCTTGGGGTTCACGACGGGATATTGGGTAAAATCGTGTTGGCCTGTGTCAAGGGCTCCATCAATTATGTGACTTAAATCGGGTTAAAAACGTCCTAATGTCTTATCTGACCCAAACGAATTTTCAAAATTAATTATCCATACGGTTGCTATTTAAAAAATAATAGACATGCCCCAAGACATGAGAATCCAAGGTCTAAAAGATGGACTCGACCAAGCAAGACATGTCTATGTACGATAGGCATCGATGAAAACGTCAGAGGTTCTCCGACGGTTCTAAAAGTGCAAATTTTCTTACCGACTGGGATGCCGTTATCCTCCCCAGCATTTCGGTTGAAGTACATCTGAAGGTCCTCTACGGTCAGTGAGTGGATAGCGTGGGAGACGTGTTTGGCAAACTCTTTAGAGAGACCTTTCCTTCTCATCATGCTACCACAGTGGTTCCCATTGTGATTTCCAGCTATAACTGAATTGACGCGGACGTATTTAATCATTTTGAAGTGGATGTCATGGCTCCCCGCCATTTTCCAATGCCACATGGAGGAAGTCATGTATGAAATTGGCAGTTTAATTCACACGGTTACTTTCCAGCTATTACGGTACTGGTAAGTCCCAGAAAGCTGACCAGAAGTAGAGTTATCTTCATTACTTCCTGCTCAAATTTAAACATTCAAAGGAATTGCATCGTGAACAAAATAATATTGGTGGGTTTCAAACAGATTTTAGCAATTACCTAAAAGCGATTTCTTTTATATCATGATCAAGGTAGGAAATAATTTCTTTAGTCAAAACTGTACAAACATTAATAACGGACATAGAGGGGTGGGGTATTTTTTCCGGGCCCCAGGGGTATTTTTCAGGAATCCCAACACGTGGAAGGAAGGGAATGGCCGAAATATTGGGGACATTCTTTTTGAACAGCCCCTTCATACATAGACAGTTGCCTCATCGGGTCCATATTGGTTTATACCCTAATTGTCCTTCGGACAGCGGGTCTGCAGCTACACCGGATACTTCCCTTGGGTTGCACCCTAGGGAAGTATCCTAATTCCCAAAATGGACCCAACAGGTGCGTGTCTATTAGTATTTAATGATACGATGATGGAAAATTCTACACACGAAAATGCAGATGGCCGTAGATCTGACTCATCCGAAAATGGCCGTAGATCTGACTCATCCGTTCCGAGCAGAAGCAGACGGATGCTTTTATAGAAATCTCCTAAATATTATCAGCTGTTTCTAAAACATGTGAGCGGGGCCTTGCTTATCATGCGCCAGAATTGGAAATGAAAAGAGCACGGCAGCTCAACGTCATCAACTCACCATTCTAAAGCGTGACGATGACGTCATCTTCACTTGCTGAAAGTCGTGCACGGCATTGAAGTTACCCCTGAGTTCTGATTATTTTCTAATTTTATTAATATCATTATAGTCTTCATCTTGTGATGGTAATATATTCACAGCCACTCAGTGGAGCCGTGCTTTTGACTTTCGAAATCAAAAATTCAGTCGGAAAGCAACATCCGGTTTATGGTAGCGTCCATATTCACATATTCAGTGATTGCAGCTGAGATAAGCAGTTTATTATAATAACTTCCCTGGCTGATTCTGGAGTCATTTTCTGGCTTTTGTCATGAAACTGCAAATTATGCTAAGATTTTACGTGAGTTCTTGAAAGTTTCTTGGCGTATTGCTGTGGGAAATTCTTGATGATAAAGCACTCGTAATTTAGTAATTTCAGTGGTCTATATTAATAATTCTCCCATTCCACCGTACAGAAAATTGATTTTCAATTTTGCAAAAGAAATTTAGCTCTGCAAAAATTGCGATTTTCAGCAGGTGGAGCGGAATCTTGTGTTCTACTAGAACCTTGTGTTCTACTAGAATCTTGTGTTCTACTAGAGTACTAGTGCACTAGAGTACTAGAACCTTGTGTTCTACTAGAACCTTGTGTTCTACTAGAACCTTGTGTCATACTAGAACCTTGTGTCCTACTAGAACCTTGTGTTCTACTAGAACCTTGTGTCCTACTAGAACCTTGTGTCCTACTAGAACCTTGTGGCGGACCTGTGTCATTTAATTTCAAAATCGATTTCAATTTGAAATCAATTAGAATTGAGTTTAATTCGAAATTAAAATCAACTCGAAATTAAAATCAACTCGAAATTAAAATCAATTCGAAATTTAGATCAAAATGAAATTGATTTCTCTTCGGAATCAATTTGAAAATGATTTGAAATGAATCGAATGATGATTTGAAAATGGACGATGAACATTCAGGAACGCGCGAGCTTCAAGTTGTTCAAGTTGTTATGTAGTGTAGCGGGTGCTTTTGTCGTCAAGCCATCTCAAGAATCGCTGACTTAAGTCCAACTTATATGCGCTCAGGTGGTAGTAATGACTTCCCGTGCCGGGGACGGGCCGGGGACTCTGTTTCGATCTCTCGTAGATCCATCCCCCGTTTAGTAGTTGTAGGTCGTAATGACGTCACTAAGACTGTGCGCGCAGCCAAATTGTTGAAAATAACCGCGTATTATTCGTGCGCGGGGTATACAGATGGAAGTTCGCGCTTTCCTGCCAGTTCATCGTTTATAGGAATTTCAGTAGATGTTCTAGCCCAAAATTGTCATGATTTTACAGGAGTTGTACCTATTGATCCTCGACAAAGCATGCGGCGCGTTCCGTAGCTGGACACGAAAAAGCTCCTACGAATTTCTAAGAATATCTGTAATCCATATCATGATACGGATATGGTTTCATTCAAGCAAGTAGACAATATAGCGTAATCAAGCATCCACTCTTATCAATTAAAATTACGTCAGCCGAACCGCCTAAAACATAAAAGGTGATATCGAGCAGACATAATACTAGCCGCAAAGCCACAGAGGGCTCTTTGTTGATACTTTAATTGACGGAAATTTCGTAAAATCCATGACAAGAATGGAGAGGAACCTCTTGTAAAATCCTGTAAAATCCTGACACTTTTATGACAAAAATGCTAGAACACCTTCTCAGGAATTTTCACTACGACCTAAAACGAAAGTGTATCCAGTATACGTCTAAAAGTATAATATCAGTCTCGTGTACATGCAATACAATAATCTGAAACACTTGCTTAAGTACGAATCATTGGAACATTTTCCATATGAATTTGAAGCCGTGTTCTCAAGTGCCAATTAACTGCAAATAAAAATATCAAAATATCAGAAAGTTCCGAAGGCTGAAGACTACATGTTAGGATACTTTTTTATTATCCTAAGTAACAGGTTTTCGTGCTTTTCCCTGTCAGACGAGAGCTGGTCATCAGAAGTGTAATTAGAATCGTTAGTTCTTGTGCCATCACAGGAAACACACCTGAAATATGATTCAGTTTACAAACATTGATACATCTTTTACTATATTGTGAAGGTTGCACTTGAATAATGGACCGCGCGGCTCTCGGATAATGATGGCTTTTTCCGGTGTCATCATACATTATATCGTTAGAAGCTGTGTTAAGGAAATTGATGGGATCAGTGACTATAATTCGTCGACAGAATTCACCGAGTTTTAGATGACATCCCGTTTGTTGACGTGATAAAAGACACGAATCACCGTGTCATTCCCGGGCATGAAATGGTTCAAAAAGTTTTCATCGTGTTTTAATGGTTACTAAAAAACGGAATTAAAAAGTGTCACCCCGTACGATGAATTGTTCTCGTGAAAGATTAGATTTTAGCACTAATGAAATAGAAATATAATATAAAGTCAAATCACAACATGTAATGTCAGACTTCTCTGAAAAAGAAAAAGGGGTTAGCAAACTCAAATACGAAAATTCTGTGCCCAATAATAATATAATAATAATATAATAATAATAATATAAGATAAAAAGTGAGAGATATTACACAGAATATAGTTAGCGGTTATCACCATTTGCTGCGAGTGTGAATGCTGTAATTTCAAGGTCACCAGGTTCCCTTCAATTGGTGAAGACCGACGCTTCCGTTTCCGGAGGTTATGTGAATAATTCCTTCCTGAAGATACAGGATGTTAAATCTCTTAGCGAAACGTGACTACAGTACAGATGCACTGCCATATATGGCATAAACAGGGCACTAGGGCAAAGATGGAAATTCATATCATATTAATCGCTTCATCAAGTGGCTGCATGATACCCTGAATCAATTGTTTTTATCGTAATACAATTTGGTTCAATGACTTACTTTTCACAAACTTTTACTGTAACTTCAATCCTCTGTGAGGATGATGCTGCGAACTCAAAAGCCCGAAGTTGACCGGGTTGTCAGCACTGCTGACTGCTGAGCTCCGGATTCCTGGAAAACAGTATGTGATGTCAAATTTTAGAACCAAAGATAATGAGGTTTAGTGAAAGAGCATACACTCACAGTCCACCTTTACATGATTTTTTTAATCAAATTTTGCTGGGCGTGTGTGCCCGCCGCCCCTTGACTTCAAAAGTTCAAAGTCCAAGTCTCGGTTTTGTAAAAAAATCCCCTTGGTACTTCAATTTCGCCTCGGTAGCATTGCTACTCCTGCTACTGATCTTTTAAGTCGGAGAGCCCACGTTTTTATTTAAAATCCAAGCGAAATTTCAAAATTGGAGAGGAAAAATACGGCTGTTTATGTCACAAAATATGCATCGTATTATTTGCATATTTTCTTCAAATACATATTAAAAACCTTGTTCCGGAGCTCAAGGAGCCCCTCCCCTGGGGTGAGGCAGTGCTAAACCAGCCTTCTCGAGCGGGGTGACGGGATGTCTCTAGCAGATGGGTTGTCCATAGTTCCCTGGCAAACTTAGGATGTGAAGGGTACTGGGGTTAATTCAATGAACGTTATGATGAACCGACAACAATTCCTTCCAACGTTGCCGCTGAGGGTTAGAAAAACTAGAGAATACTTGAATCGTGTAAAGAAGAAAAAAAAGAAGAAAAAAAAGAATAAAAATCCATTAGAAATCTAAGGTAGCTGCTCGCACTATTAGATGCGAATTCAGCTGAGCAGCAACCCAGACCACATAACGAAGGCGAAACGACAAAATAAGAAAATAAGCGATCATTTATCGAGCTAGCGGCTCATACCCATCTAGTCACGTTGATTGGCTGAATTCAGAATTATACCCGGCAGGTAACGTGACCCCGGTTCTGTTCGTTGATTGGCTGACCCAAACCCAGCAGGTAACGTGGCCCCGGTTCTGTTCGCTGATTGGCTGACGTTGTGTAAACAGGTTCCGAGAACTCTTGTTAGACTCCGAGAACCATTTCGATGGATTCTCAGAAAATGCTTAAATAAACATGACTTTTTCGGAAGAAACAAACAACATATTATTCCACGCTCTACAAATTACCTTACTATAATGATTATGAAAATCGTATGACGTGAAAATTTAGAAAATATGAATAATAATGATAGAGGTAAATACGCTGAGGGAAACTCACTTTGGGTTATGGGGCTTTACTTCCTTGACACCGCTTTAGTTACTTGACACCACTTGACTTCCTTGACATCACATTACTTCCTTGACACCACTTTACTTCCCTGGCACCACTTTGCTTCCTTGACAACACTTTACGTCCTTGAAAACACTTTACGTTCTTGATAACACTATTCTTCCTTGACGCCACTTTTCCGGCTTGACACAACTTCACTTCCTTGAGACCTCTTCACTTCCTTGAAACCACTTCATATCCTCGAGATCACTTTACTTTTCTTGACACCACTTTACTTCCTCGACACCGATTTACTTCCTTGGTACCAATTTACTTCCATGACACCCCTTTCACACCACTTTACTTTCTAGACACCACTTTACTTGCTTGACGCCATTTAACTTCCTTGACGCCATTTAACTTCTTTGACACCACTTCCTTTGTCCTTGATGCTGCTTTGCCTTTCTTGACACCACTTCACTGCCTTGACACCACTTTACTTCTTTGACACCACTTTACTTTTTTGACACCATTTTAATCCCTTGACACCACTTTACTCCCTTGACACCACGTTACTTCCTTGACACCACTTTACTTCCTTGACACCACTTTACTTCTTTGACACCACTGTACTTCCTTGACACCACTTTACTTCCTTGATATCACTTTTCTTCTTTGACGCCACTTTACTTCCTTGACACCACTTTACTTCCTTGACACCACTTCACTTCCTTGACACCACTTTACTTCCTTGGCACCACTTTAATTTCTTGACACCACTTTACTTCCTTGACACCACTTTACTTCCTCGACACCACTTTACTTCCTTGATACCACTTAACTTCCTTTCGACCAATTCACTTTGAAACCACTTTACTTCCCTGATGCCCCTTTATTTCCTTGACACCAATTTACTTCCTTGACACCACTTTACCCCCTTGACACCACGTTACTTCCTTGACACCACTTTACTTCCTTGACACCACCTCACTTCCTTGACGCCAATTAACTTCCTTGAAACCAGTATACTTCCTTGACACCATATTATTTCTTTGAATGTCACTGTACAGCGCAGCTGACACCATTTAAATGATATCAATTTTTCTTCTTTGACGCCACTTAACTTCCTTGACACCACTTTACTTCCTTGACACCACTTCACTTCCTCGGTACCACTTTCCTTCCAGGCTTCCTTGATACCACTTAACTTCCTTTCGACCAATTCACTTTGAAACCACTTAACTTCCCTGATGCCCCTTTACTTCCTTGACACCAATTTACTTCCTTGACACCACTCCACATTCTTGACACCACTTTACTTCCTAGACACCACTTTACTTCCTTGACACCACTTAACTTCCTTGACACCACTTTTCGGTCAAACCAGGCTTCCTGGAGATACCACATTTTAACCTTTCGACCAATTCACTTTGAAACCACTTTAACTTCCCTTCAAGTTTTACTCGTTTGACACCAAAAAACCTTGACACCTCCACATTCTTGACACCACTTTACTTCCTAGACACCACTTTACTTCCTTGACACCACTTAACTTCCTTGACACCACTTCACATCCTTGACACCACTTTGCATCCTTGACACCACTTTACCTCCTTGACACCAATTCACTCCCTTGACATCACTTTACCTCCTCAAAATTAATTTTCTTCCTTGAAATCACTTTATTTTCTTGACACCACTTTATTTCTTTGACACCAATCTACTTCCTTGACACCCCTTCAAGTTCAACACCACTTAACTTTCTAGACAACGCCATATTTGCTTCCTTGACGCCACTTCACTTCTCTGACACCAGTTTACTTTCTTGACACCACTTTACTTCATTGAAACCACTTTACTTCATTGACACCATTCAACTTCCGTCCTTGACACCACTTTACTTCAATACATCCTTGGCACCACTTAACTTCCTTGACGCCACTTTACTTCCTTAACCCCAATTCACTTTTCTGACACCAGTTTACTTTCTTGGCACCACTTTACTTCATTGACACCATTTTACTTCCTTGACACCACTTTACTTAAATACTTCCTTGACACCACTTAACTTCCTTGACGCCACTTTACTTCCTTGACCCCACTTTATTTCCTTGACACCATTGTGTGAATTGACACCACTTTACTTAGGGACACCACATCAGATGAAGTGTCCTGACATCGTACTTTGACAATAAAACTTTTACTTAATAAATTCTATAATTCTTTGGACGTGTCCATACACCAATTTACTTCCTTGAAATTTGACTTTGTTAAATCACGACACCAAGCTTCCAGGCCTTCAATGTAGGATCAAACTTCCTTTCGACCAATTTTACTTTAAACTTGTATGTCGTATGCCCCTTCTTACTTGACACCATTTTCCTTACTTCACTGCTTTTTCTTCCGCACAAGAAACCACTTTACTTCCTTCACTCCACTTTAATTTCCTTAACACCACTTTAGTTGATGACGTTAAAACGCACCTATTTCTCGTGCGAAGAGTTTAATTGACAGTTTTTACTTCCTTGACGGCACCTTACTTCCTTGAAATCAGAATTTTTCCTTCACATCAACTTTTTTCGACACCATTGAAAGGCTGGGGTCTGGTCAGGGGAAATGATATTGTATACTGCCTTTATCCGTTCTGTCGAATCTGAAATTATAAAATAAATCTGGACGTGTCTATACACAAATTTGCGTACACACAAATTTGACTCAATGTTAAATCACGAAAATTGAGGTTAAGGACAATGTAGGATCAAGAGAGTAGTTTAGGAACTTTTACTTTAGCTCGTATGTCGTAACTCTGACTCGTAGCTCCGTGGCCGTACTTGACTACTTAATATGAAGTTTTGGACTGCACCTACACTTAGCCTTAAATCAGAATTTTTCGCTTTCCCAATAAACTTTTTTTTATAAAAGGCATTGAAGAAGGGTAGCCGAGATGGTCAGTAATGATGGATGTATATTGTATACTGCTTTTATCCGTTCTGTTGAATCTGAAACACGTACTGGTGTTAATAGTTACGTGCCACCATAAATCAGTGGTCGTCAGGTTCCTTACCTAATATCGGACTTAATTATCTGAAGGTTGTGCAGTTTGGCGATGTTTCGATGACGTCATTACCCTATCTTTAGGTTGTGCAGTTTGGCGATGTTTCAATGACGTCAGAAGAGGAGGAGACAATGCCGACCCGGAACATCCAGTACAGAAGTGATGTGATCGCCAACAAAACGGTAGGAAACTTGAAATGCTATTGTGCAGCCAAATATGTTTAGCAGTTTTTTTTTAAATGAAACCCTTTTGAAATTTTCTATAGTCTAGACTATTCTTGCAGTCTGCAGCTTTACCACTAAAATTTAACACTCTTGTCCGCATCGATTTCCAACGGTATAATTTATACCGTTGTCTATCGATAAGTGCATCAGCGGGTTTCAAACCTCTATCCCCAGGCAATTTATCGTTTTAAAACCCTTAATTTCCCTGATTTGTCTCTTGGTTCATTTCTCAGGCAACGAGTTTCTCTGATTGAGCTGAAATTTTCTAGACTATTCCTGCAGACTGCAGAGCCCTAAAACGACTGCGGACTCTGCTGCGTCACCTGCTTTTGCCTTGCGTTTAACGCCCCAAATTTCCAGGTTTTTCCACCCTTCTTTACAACGCCAGCAAATTTTTGCAATTAGTTCCACCGTCGGAATGAACGCCAGCCAAATGGATGCAGGTTAGTTCCACCGTCGGCAGTTTTAAACCAGCCAAATTTGCAGGCTAAAACCTAATTTCCTTCGTAGTGAACGCCAAACCAAATGGATGCAGGTTAGTTCCACCGTCGGGTGAACCCACCGTCGGTCTCTTCATGGGTGCAGGTTGCGGACCTTCGGAGTGAACGCCAGCCAAATGGGTGCAGGTTAGTTCCACCTTCGGAGTGAACGCCAGCCAAATGGGTGCAGGTTAGTTCCACCTTCGGAGTGAACGCCAGCCAAATGGGTGCAGGTTAGTTCCACCGTCGGAGTGAACGCCAGCCAAATGGGTGCAGGTTAGTTCCACCTTCGGAGTGAACGCCAGCCAAATGGGTGCAGGTTAGTTCCACCTTCGGAGTGAACGCCAGCCAAATGGGTGCAGGTTAGTTCCACCTTCGGAGTGAACGCCAGCCAAATGGGTGCAGGTTAGTTCCACCTTCGGAGTGAACGCCAGCCAAATGGGTGCAGGTTAGTTCCACCTTCGGAGTGAACGCCAGCCAAATGGGTGCAGGTTAGTTCCACCTAGTGAACGCCAGCCAAATGGGTGCAGGTTAGTTCCACCTTCGGAGTGAACGCCAGCCAAATGGGTGCAGGTTAGTTCCACCGTCGGAGTGAACGCCAGCCAAATGGGTGCAGGTTAGTTCCACCTTCGGAGTGAACGCCAGCCAAATGGGTGCAGGTTAGTTCCACCGGAGTGAACGCCATTTAAATTTTAAATTTATTTAAGGTTAGTTCCACCTGCGGTCGTGGCGCCAGCCAAATGGGTGCAGTTAGTTCCACCCTCGTAGTGAACGCCAGCCAAATGGGTGCAGGTTAGTTCCAATGTCGGAGTGAACGCCAGCCAAATGGGTGCAGGTTAGTTCCAATGTCGGAGTGAACGCCAGCCAAATGGGTGCAGGTTAGTTCCACCCTCGTAGTGAACGCCAGCCAAATGGGTGCAGGTTAGTTCCACCCTCGGAGTGAACGCCAGCCAAATGGGTGCAGGTTAGTTCCACCTTCGGAGTGAACGCCAGCCAAATGGGTGCAGGTTAGTTCCACCGTCGGAGTGAACGCCAGCCAAATGGGTGCAGGTTAGTTCCACCTTCGGAGTGAACGCCAGCCAAATGGGTGCAGGTTAGTTCCACCTTCGGAGTGAACGCCAGCCAAATGGGTGCAGGTTAGTTCCACCGTCGGAGTGAACGCCAGCCAAATGGGTGCAGGTTAGTTCCACCTTGTCTGACGTCGTCAGACCCATTATTTAAAATTTTAAATTTATTTAAATTTTAAATTTATTTAAATTTATTATTCACGACTCTGCGAGTCGTGGCGCGCGCGCTTCGCGCGCGCGAGGGGGTCAGGCAACGCCTGACAAAGTTCCACCCTCGTAGTGAACGCCAGCCAAATGGGTGCAGGTTAGTTCCAATGTCGGAGTGAACGCCAGCCAAATGGGTGCAGGTTAGTTCCACCTTCGGAGTGAACGCCAGCCAAATGGGTGCAGGTTAGTTCCACCTTCGAAGTGAACGCCAGCCAAATGGGTGCAGGTTAGTTCCACCTTCGGAATGAACGCCAGCCAAATGGGTGCAGGTTAGTTTCCACCTTCGGAGTGAACGCCAGCCAAATGGGTGCAGGTTAGTTCCACCTTCGGAGTGAACGCCAGCCAAACGGATGCAGGTTAGCTCCGGGATTAAAAGTTTCTAAGTTAGATTTGCACTCATTCCCTTGTAAGTGTAACACTATAACTCTGGCCCTGAGTCCTAAACCACGATCCCCCCTCAGGGTCTTGTTTTGGGAATGCCCTCTGTTGTTTGGTTCCCATTCTCAACTGTTTCAAGATGTCCAGCGTAAGGAAATCAATCCGAATAAAGTACGGAATTGTGGTGAGTTCAAGTGACTGTGAACCGCGTGACTCTTTGTTTTGATTTTAACTTTAACTTTAAGGTACAAGTACAGTACAACCTTAAATTAAAACACTCCTGTTTTCAATTTCACGCTTCACGGTTGAAAATGATTAGTGCCAGTGGTTTTTCAACTGGTCGTAGTACCGTGTCATAGGAGGATGTTAGTGTTAGTGTTACCCGGCCCTGTGCGCGCGCAACGTTCAACTTCACATTTGGACCGGACCGTTACATTTGCGCTTGTTGACCAACCAGCCACTGCCAGCAGAAATAGACGGGCAACGTCCGTCGAATTACTGTGTATTTATAATACTAATAAATATTAAAAAACAAAAAAATACGTGTCTTGTTAATGTTTTGCTTTTCCATGGGAAATGAAACATGTGGCCCTTGGCCTTGTCTGACGTCGTCAGACCCATTATTTCAAATTTTAAACTCTGCGAGTCGTCGCGCGCGCGCGAGGGGGTCAGGCAACGCCTGACAACCTTGGCCTTTGCGGAGATTGATAAAATAAAAAAAATGAAATATCTGTAACAACAAGCAACAGGCCCAAGAATAATGGGACGCATCCCACCTATACTTATAGGCTATAGCTGTGGCAGTTCGAACTGCAATTTTGTGTGCGCGGCGTATCAGTTTGCGCGGCGTATAACTATAAGTTTGCGCGGCGTACAGACATGTTTTGCGTATTTACGCCCCGCAAACTTACTCTTACGCCGCGCAAACTAAGTCTAACGCCGCGCACACAAATTATAAAACTGCAGTTCGAACTTTCACTGTAGTTTGAACTTAAGTTTAATTAATAATTCCTTCATATCCGCCCAGGGATCCAAACTAAACGACTTCCTGACAGTTTGCTTCTGTTCCCCCTGTGCCATTCTGCAAGAAGCAAAACAACTCAAGATAAAGCCAGACGAGCAGATACCGCGAACATGGTCCTCCAACTGAAACCTGAGCACTGCGCTGGCAAGTGATTTACCTTATTGTAACTAATTTAGGATTCCATGAACCATACTTGTCAATTTGTCGGGACACACAAAAAACTGAAAGTTTTTGGAGGAGTTAAATATCGAACTTATTAGATACAATTACTTTGGCAGATCTCCATATCGCATAGACGAACTCCCTTTTTTATTTAATCCAATAGTATCACTTAATAAGTTAATATTTTCATGAAATGATATTAATAGTTTAAGTAAATATAGCATATTTATCCTCATGAACGAATATCTTGCATTTTATAAAGTTTAATATTATCATCCAAACATCAAAACGATAGCATATTGCTTAAATAGTCACAAACAAAGATTATCAATTCGATCGAAACAAACAAGTTAATTAACAATTTTAAATTTACCTTATAGCCTCGCCTAAGAGTAAGACATTTTTGTCAATAATGATAACAAACGTGAAAATATTAAAAGGTTCGGAAGAATGGAAGTAGAATGGTGAATTGACGATATCATACCGCCTATAATTGCAGAGGACATTTATTTGTATTGGTATAACAGGTGAAATAACTTGAACTGTTAATTTATCATCTGAAATCAAAATGATTTACTTAACTTAGTTCACTGATAGAATCAGTTATATAGTCGAACTTCATTCCTAGTTCGACGTAATTACTGTGTTGTCTCGACCTTTCAGTTTCGGGCGCGGCGTATTAATATTATGCCGCGCATTGGTACTTTTTCCTTCGCGTGCCAGTGAGTGTGGCAGCACGCTAAAAACAAACATAAATAAACAAAAATTAGTATAGAAAAGCACTTTCGCGCGCTAACCCACCGCGCGTCAAAAGGTCGAGGCACCACAGTGTATATCTAACTTCTGGCATGAGTCAAAACTTTTATACAGAAACAATATTCATCTGAATATGATTATTCTATATGTACTAGCCTTACTAAAAAATAAATAACTCGAATCCCCTGAATTATTACAAAAAGAAGAATATCAAATGAATCAGGTCAATAATAAATTTAAAAACTTTCATAACACCTAACAATACATTTGATCTCCTGAACAGTACATTGCTATCTATCATATATGTAAAAACACATTCCCTGAACCCTCCGGGAGTTCAAATGGACTGGGATCGGGAAATAGTGACCGGTGGAAATTGTCATATTCTTTTGCTATTTTATCATCCTCAGCCGTCCCTTTGTGACTCAAATCGTCGTTCAAACACACGAACTTTGTGATTGTTCTCCGGATATAATCCATTTGTATTCTGACCGCTTTTAAGTCACCCTGCAACATTCTGAAAGATACCTCCTCGCGGTCGACCATCTCGTGATCGTAATCGTTGATAAACGTTCTTTCCGCTGCTTTGTCCACCAACGGCATTAGGTGTTCGCATTTCTGGATATTTTGAGGGGTAAAGATCGGGATTACGTTCTCAATGGCGCAGTTCCTCACGAAACTATCAAAGTTAATCCGGTCGTGATCCTTAAGAGGGAGGGAATAGATGCGGGTAGCTAACATATCCATTTCAATGGGACTTATCACTCCGTCCTGGTTGAAATCGACGGCCTCCAGGAACTGAGTCCGGGTGGGGTTGTGCACAGAGTTGATGATGAAGTAGTAGTACGCCATGACAAACTCTACGTCGTCCGAACTCCGCAGTCGATTGGTCGACGTTTTCAGGAACTGCTTCGGGAACCTGGGATTTCCACGTGCGTCAGGGGGAGAGATTAGACGAAATTTAAGTTCTAGATAAAGTTAACAGTAACAGAATATCAATATTTCAAGCAACCTCCCCCCCCCCCCTTATAAAAGTAAAGAACGATCAGCGAAGCTGACCCACTTCTCCCATCCCTTACCGTTGCTCCAAGGCCTCAATGATGGTTTTGTTCATCATGAAGGGCATGTGAGGAGGTCCCTCTCGTTTCAAGCCCTTTTTCATCTTACCAAACTCGGTGTCAAACATTGCCTGGACGTTGATAACCGCGTCCAGGTACTTATCGTTACTCTGAAAACGTTAGAATAGAGCAAAGTTTATCAAAATTTTGTGATTTTTAGCAGCATAAATCATAATTATTTTGTTCAAAATGTCTGCAAATCTCCTGATAAATGAGTCAAATATGCAAGAGTGCAAACATGTACATTGATCATTGATCAACCTACCATGAGCCGTCGTTTGGGCGACTCCAGACCACCATATTGATTCAAGTCCTTATTGCACGCTTTGCCCCAATGAACCTTATACCCTTTCGAAGTCACGAAATCCTCTGGTTCAACGGGTTTTCCGAAGAAAAAGTCATCGTTCATGTAGATGAAGTGCTCGGAAAGGCCCCTTATCCGGTGAAGGTGAGACTCAATAGCCATGGAGTTGAAAGTGGGGAGGTGGGTCTTGTCTGGGAATATCTCGGCGTGTGAGACGACCGTGACTCGTTTGTGGTGGATGTTGAGCCAGTGTGGGATCTGTCCGCTGGTGACGAGGTAGATGTGACGGACCCAGGGAGCGAAGCGGTAGAGGGATCTCAATGAGTGTCGGAGTTCTCCGTTATCAGATGTCCTGGGAGATGAGATATGTCAGAAAAGATGCTTTGACCTTGTCAGCGAGTTCACATTGATAATAATTCCATTCTTCGAGAATAAGTGTTTGATATCGTAAAACAAGCTGACCTGTGTGCCCCAATGTTAGTTGGCACCAAATCCCCGGCAGGCACCTCCTTCTTGTGCCGGGCAAGAGCCTCCAACCACCACGGATCAGAGCCGTTAACCCAAGTGTAGACCGCGTCAATGGGGAGGAACCGGGAGGTACCCGTCATACACTTCTCTCCGATATTATCACAGTTCACCTGCGGAGATAAGGAGGTGTTGGTTGGAGATAAGGGAGGTGTTTGTATGGAGATAAGGATGTGTTGATATGGAGATAAGGGGATAAAAAATGTGTTGGTATGGAGATAAGGATGTGTTGGAATGGAGATAAGGATGTGTTGATATGGAGATAAGGGGATAAGGATGTGTTGGTATGGAGATAAGGAGGTGTTGGTATGGAGATAAGAGAGGTGTTGATATGGAGATAAGGGGATAAGGATGTGTTGGTATGGAGATAAGGATGTGTTGGAATGGAGATAAGGAGGTGTTGATATGAAGACAAGGCCCGAGATAAGGAGGTGTTTGTATGGAGAAAGGCCATAGATATGGAGATAAGGATGGCTGATATGGAAATAAGGGAGGCATGCGCCATACAAAACAAGAGATATGAAATTGAGTATGATTGTGTTCTTACAAGGTGTAAATATTTCTGCAAGTCTACAATATATCATTTCTGCGTTTAACTTCCACTCAAATAAGTCAAAATAGACTACATTTCTTTCAGTATTCTCTAGTATCAGGTGAGTGGGTGATAGTGAGATAGCATGATTGAGACAACTTGTATTGTGAGAGGAGAAAGGGTGTCTTTAGCCATTCGCTGTGTAATATTATGTAATAGAATTAGAGATTTCCTTGAACATGCGACATCATGCATTTCTTGCATCTGGGAAGAGTGTGACCCGTTAGTCTTCTGGTAACTAGACTATTTAATTATTCTAATACTAAATGCCCAATGAGCCTCTATCCTCACTCTTCAATGACAACAGCGTATGTAGATATTAAGAATGCATGAAGTAAGTTATGGATTGCGTCAACCGTAATTAATTAATCTAAACTTGCAAGATGCATCATGCAATATTCGAATTTCGATGCATATCCTACTTCTAGATTTCGTATAGAGAAATCAAACTAGAAAATAAAAACGATAAGGAAGAAGTCATTGGTATCAGCGATCAGTTAGATTTCGTATTGAGAGATCAAACTAGAAAATAGAAACGATAAGAAAAAGTCATTAATATCAGCGATCAGCTGGAAGTCATTTGATCTAATATCTTTCTCGAATAGAGCCCATCACCATTCACCAGGAATCCAACAAATTATTCAAGAAATTAGTAAACCAAGACAAAATATACGAAACTACGAGATAAGAGAAAACGGAAGTAAGGTACCTACGTTTATATCACGAACTTACGTCTGTGCTACTAAGCAATTCAAGATGGTGCTTCACATCCTCAAGTTTTTGAGACAAACCCATAAAGTTCCTCATTAACTGTGACAACACGCCCATGTTGCTTTGTATATTCTGGTTGAATGTTATATGGGGCTATAAACGTATAATATAATGAACATTGATTTGTTATTTCATCTAGAAAATCGCGGTTCTTAGCATTTGGCAAAAATGTGAATGAATGAAATTCTCTTGAAAAATCATCGTATGGGCCGATTCTGGAGTGAAAATCATAATCAATATTAGATAATCACGTTCAGGGAAAGAATCATTACCAGAATGATAACAGAATGTCCATGTAGGCAATGCTAATCAATTTGATGCTCCAGTGCTGTGATGCGAAAAAAACTATAATACCAGTATAAATGTCCAAATTAAGTCAATAATGAAACAAGAAAAGGAATGAATACATCGAGTGATATGGTTCACTACATTGAGCGATATATGGTTCACTTTTCACAACACATCGTACCTGCACCGGATTAGTGTCGCGGGTGGGTGGACTCGTTGTACCCTCCCCCCAGTACCCTCCGTATGTGAAGAAGTGGGAGTCTCTGTAGAGAAGGGACAGGATGATCAGCCCCACCACCACCACTGACAGGAGGACGAACCGGGCCAGGGTTTTCATGGGGCACACACGCCGGCTGCAGTGGGAGGATTTAAACGCCGCGCATGAGAAATAGGCGGGCAGGATGACGTCATTATCATAGCTCAATGTGGTGAGTTGATGACGTTGAACCGCCTATTTCTCGTGCGCGGCGTTTAGTGTGATTTGTTACAACTAACCCATATTGTGTGTGCACATGGATCGAACGATAAAAACTCGTGAAATACTGTAGTTTCGACAGAAATTGTTTGAATTGCGCCCATTGTTAATTATGCGCGTCTTTATCAATCCCTTCAATGATCTATGCATGTGCACGATGGTAGTTCTAATACCCAAATGTGCATTTACTGTATTATTGCCCTGCCATATACGCAACAATCTTTATCAAAGAAAACGCTATTTAAAAGCAATTCATGAATCAGTGTTTCATGAAAAAAAGGTTTTCATGATCGAAGTTGTTCAAAAAAATTGAAAAGCCATTCGCCTTTCATAAATTCAGACTTTCAGAAAAGTCAATGTAGCATAAATGCATAAATAATAACCATTGTGTCATGGTCATTCAACGAATGAATACAAATTACGAAGGCCAAGTGATTGATTGCCTAGAAGTAATGTTTACACGTAAATGTACCGGCAAAATCATATATTTAATGTTGCGAGAGGGTGGCAAGCCCCTCTACATGGTGATTGGTGCGTTTTCTTGCGTCCTAATATCTAAGCAGGAGTGTAGGATAAAGTGCCTCGAGCTGCATTGAGCATGGTAGCACAGAGCATGCTTATCATTATAAAAAGAAATAAATAAATTTTTAAAAAACTCGAGAAATAAACTCAAGAAATAAACTCGAGAAAAAAAACTCTGACACATGAAACGTGGTGGCAAAAGAATAGGTTAAACAAATGAAAATGGAGCAACACACTATATTCATGGCGCCACAAGTCTCTACTCATATGCGTATTTTATGTTGATTGCTAGATCTGAAATAAACTAATAAACCTTGACACAAAGTAAAGTATGGTTGTACACGCGTATGGAGTTATCAACCGCATCTTGGTGGCGCCACTTCTATGCGATAGTGTTCCTTATCCTTATGTTATCTCTATTTAACGTGTGTTTCCATATATAGCGAATAATGGTGGTGTCACTTATATTCGATAAGTCTCTTTGTCACTATTTTATCTTGTGTTAATAACGTATAAACTGTTAAAGGACCAATACACTATACTGAAGTTGCCGATTTTATTTTACTACCAGCTTCATTTCATAAAATTATGCAGATTAGTGAAAACCCGAGCTCTCTATCTGCTTTCTACACGGAGTTACAGCGATATTAAGTGTACATAATTTGATCATGCTGCTACGTCATAAATCACTGATTCGCAGGAAGAGGAATGTATCACGCACTGCGTAATATCATAGTTTACATAAGAACGTAGTCGGAAATTATTGTTTGCTTGTCATTTATTTTTTCATCCTGATAATTAATATTTTTGACGGACAATAATTACATAGTTTGGAATGGAAATTAATTACTAGGGATCAACTAATTTGGTAATAGTATATTTGCATTACTGATTAATATGGTACCGTACAGACAGGAAATTAACTCCTACTGCTCTAGTGTTTTACTGGCTCCACTTCTAAAATCAGTTCAGAAGTCAGGTTCCTAGAGCTAGAGTATGAACACTGTAGAGTGTAGGTACTGGTCTGGAGTCCATGGAATCCACTTAGATTCATTCTTCAGAGTGTTCAATGGACATGTCAAGTTTATTGTCATTGGACTATTGAACTTATGATTTCGAATGACCCTCATTGGATTTGATCATTCACCGTTAGTTTCAATCCTATCAGATGGCTTTATAATTACGTACTTGGGCCCATCAGAAATTTTAAATTATAGGACTTATGATGTTCATCGTGACCACCATAATCACCACCATAATCACAGCAATATTAGCTGAATTTTCTTAGCCCAGTTAGATTGCCCAGAAGATACATTGCGTTTGTTTAAGAAGTTAAAAAAGTTAGAAACATTGCAATGAAGGTTGTCAATAAATCAATTAAGCATTGTCAACCCATTACTATACTTAATTGGACCAATTTTTGGGAATTTGGGGTGTCGGATGGGCTCAATTGGACAATACTATCTATGATCATCGGATGTTTCGACCGATCGACTCTTGGAAGTGACTAAAACCTTCAATATACAATGATACCTACAAATTACAATATGAAAGACAAGATTTGCTAATTTTCACGGCCTATAATATGTATGATCCAGAAGCATTTGCTTCATTATTTTTCAAAGATGTTACCAAATTAGATAATTAGCACAATACTAGAAACCAGTTGGTATCATCCATAATCACTAATTTGAGTAAACAATGCACCCCTGAACCAAAACAAAACAACACAACACCCATCATAATACATTGTTTATACAGCGCTCAGAGGCGTAGCAGCACTAATTGTAATCGATAGCAGTGATTTATGACGTATCATAGCGGAATACAGAGTTACACTTTACACGCTTGTATCTCAGAAATTAGATCACATAGAGAGATCGGAATTTCACTAAAGTGTGTGTAATAAATTGCTGCGTAATATTGAATGATTAATCATTTAATTTTTTAAACTCGATTCTATAGTGTATTGGTCCTTTAAATATACGGATATAAATGTAAGGATTAACTATAAAATACATAGAAACGCGCCTATCGGGTCCATTTTGGGATACTGCCCGAGGGATGTATCCGGTTTTGGCCCGAGCCCGTAGGGCGAGGGTCTAAACCAATATTGACCCGATCAGGTAAGTGTATGTTACTTACCCTCATGAAAACTGCAGAGGGTTCCATAAGGATATAAAATGATCAATAATGCTCAAAAATTCGAAATGTAATAACACTGCAGGGTAATTTTATTACTATTTATTAGCTACCGGCAGATTCATTTGACATTGGCCAATCAGCGCGTAAGATGGCTGTCGACTCGCACGCTGATTGGTCAATGTCAACTATACCTGTGGGTGAGCTAATGTCAGAAAATCGTGAAATGAAGAGTCAATGAAAATTGGGAATTAGTGAAGTTGACATGAAGGAAATTCGTTAGTAGCTTCGTCAATAAAAAGCTTTTCTCGGAACAAATCACCGTCAATAAAAAGCTTTTCTCGGAACAAATCCCCGTTAAATTCACGATCACAATATTCTACTGTATCATGCGGGACGAAATGTCTCAACTTTAAACTAAACGCTTCGGTATGTATACTGAACTAAACGCAACTAAACTAAACTAAACGCTGGATTATAAATCTGTAGATAGACGATTGAAATGTTCAAATGAGCATGCCAGACCATATCAATGACGCGACTGTCAATAGCTTACAAACCATACACTAGCCACAACGCAGCGCATTGCAACTAATCAACCAAATCATATAGATATATACCATCAAATGTAGTAAGAATAAACACATTTTTGTAGGTGTAAATATATTAGTTCGCGTATATAATATATATTTATATTGATCGACATTGACCAATCAGCGAACGAGTTTGCAGTCAACTCGCACGCTGATTGGCCAATGTCAAATGGACCTGTGGGTAAACTAATGCGCAGTGGACATTATTCAGTACTCTGCAGTTGCAAGAACACAGCTTTGGTCATTATACGGCATGCCCTGATATGGCATAATCGAACCGGTAGCTAAACGTAAGAAGTCTAGGCTAAACATATAGGCGGTTTAACTTATTACGTCAAGTTATGATAATTTCATCATCTCAAGCGCCTATTTTTCGCGTTTGTCCTCTAAACGGTGGCTGGAAGCGTGGACGACAGCTTAATGGACTCACAATGGATTCTAATGCACTGACAATCAGAAGTTTAATTCTACTCGCCACACGCGGGTGGAGAATGTCAAATTACAAAAATTGCAAAACGAAGTGACTCAAAACAACATAATATGCACATGAAATTTCTGTCTCAAATGTACGTGTATGTAGTATAAACTTAAACTATTGCGGCAGCTGGCTATCGCTTGTTTTTCTTCGACCTTCAGAAATGCCAAAATCCAGTTAGTAATCCCCGTGAACCCCGATATATTATCTTACGGGACGAATAAATGGCTAATTCATTAGGGTGACGCACGAATGTTTTAACGTTTTTATGTTTAAATAATATTAACAGAAATATACTTCATAAGAGTTTCCTACCTTACGCGAAAATGAGAATTTAGCCGAAAGTGCATATCTTCGACTAAAATTTGGTAAATTGTAACTTGAGATGAGTCATTAATAAGTATAGGTGATATAGTAAGCCGTGAGTAGATGATTGATTAGAATTGTAACTTTTAAACTATCATTATTAATCAATAGCGAAATTATCTACATTACTTAACGAAAGGTTTGCGTCGGAGCAGGAGTGAGGTCACTGAGGAGGTGCATGTCACCTCACGACGCTTTTAAATGGTCAGACACTCACTATCATGGGGCCATTTTGGGATATTTATCCAGTAATACTTAATAAATTATAAGAAAGGTCATGAACTGGGATAGGGTTAGGGATTAGGAAACTAGGACAGGGTTAGGACATTTGGGTTATGCTTAGGCTCAGTACAAAGAGTTAAAGTTCCATGAGGTGAAATGTCGTGAGGTTAAGAGTCACACAGCTCACTCACTATTTAAGAAATTACAATTGTCTCGAGCCATTGTTATATTGTACCGCCAATGTAACCTAGACATAATCTATTTGAAATTGTAGTACTATTCCCGTATAATTAATAGAATTATACAACTGCAACTGGTCGTCAATTTAGATTGTTATAATCAAAACTCGGCTCCGCCTCGGATGATTAGTACATCAGTAAAAGAATTAGCACTCAGCTTCAGGCTTCACCTAGTCGGGTACAAATACAGCCGTAATTATTATAGGAACTTCTATGTCCCGAAATGTTAGTCACAGCTCGGGTCTGGGTCCTGGGTTGAAATAAACGGACCTTTTGACAAGTTTGAGCTTGAAAATTCGATTGTTAAACGATTCCAGTGCGATCGAATTCTTGAATATAGATCAAAGAAACGGCAAACTTTCGTTATAACTGCGATAACAAAACCCTGATATGGTGGTTATTGCAACAATCACTGGTTCCCAACGATGATAAATGACTATTCCGACGGATATTTATTATTTATTAGACCGCAATAAATCAGTTTTTTAATCAATAGCAATCAAAAATTCCTTTTTTGGAAACATTTCAATGCACGTGCAGAAATAGGTCAATTTCCATAATATTGATATTTTTGATTGCTATTGATTAAAATAATGTACTCCAATTAAGCACATTGATAGATGAGTAGAAACGGGGAGATAGTCACGTTTTTTCATTTTGCAATATTATTACAAAATGAAAAAACGTGACTATCTCCCCGTTTCTACTCATCTATCAATGTGCTAAATTGGAGTACGTTATTTTTATCAAATACCTAGTCTAAATTCTCTTTCATACAAAACTCACGTGCACTATCGACGGTTTTTATAGTTAGCCACAATAAAGATCACTGAAGACAAATTTCTGAAGTTCATTTTGGTTGCAATACGCCGCGATCACCACAAATTTCACCACTGTAAGATTTGGCCGAGTTCACAAGCGAATATTGCAGTGTCTGACAAATTTAACGTAACTCCCCGACTTAACCGGCAAAACTCCAATATTCTGCGGTAGTTATATAGAAGTTCTGCGGAACATAACAAGTTGAGAGTTACTGATGACTTGATGAGCAATGACACTGCAACCTTCTTGTAGCAACCTATCAACATTCGTTATATATTGTACAATAATACCAATGAGAATAAGTGTAACACGGTCAGGTTATTATTATCTATAGACTAAAGCCATCATCAGGGATTATAGGAAGTTTACGGATAAACCTCTATTCATGAGTACGGAGCAAATTGTCGCTACTCATAGTTCTTGCACCGTACAGTACCGTATGATTATCTTTTGTCACTAAATAGTGCGTAAAAACACTTTATAGTGTCAGCGTACTATACAGTGACATGGTGTCACTATATATAGTGCAGTGTCACTATATAGTGCGATTACCATGATTATTAATAATTGTAAATCTCACGACACGTGAACCGAGAAATACTCCACTTCAGACGCAAACGGTAAGGCTATTACTGTCGAACGACAATTAATACATACATAAATAACTACACTAATTTAAAATTCGCCGACGTGTGTACGATTTAGTCTAAATATATATGAAATGTACACAAGTATAACGTTGCCGGGAGTGCGCACTATAACTTGTATAATATAATTAAAATAATAACTGGGCTGTCATTATGTATTCGACTTGGGGAGGCGGATATGTGTATTGCTATGTATGCGGATATGCTATCTTGCAGTTGCGAGTGTGACAGCGTGTTATATAGTTTACCTGCAGCACTTCACGGCACGGACCAATCAATGGGCAGTATCTTAATGATCAATCACGCTGATTGGTCAATACTCAACGGGCTGTGGGTTATGCGGTGTGTATTGGCACAGCCGTAGGATCCGGAAATTGTCATTTTAACTTGCGCACTATTCAATGTCAAACTTAATGTCAAACGCCTAGATGTGAAATATTACGAGGTAAAGAGTAGTGAGGTGAAATTTTGTTCCCCATTTTCGAGCTGACAATTCACCATGATGTTGTAGAATGTAGATTGCCGCATTGGCCTGCACGAAAAAGCCATTACGGCACAAGACTTAACTTTTAACGATAGGTCGGGACAAATGGACCCTAATATAATATTAATGCATTAAAAGGACATGGCAAAGCACTTATTAGTGATGAAAGCAAAACTTTTCGGTCAAACTTAAAACAAAGGGCTTACAATAAATAACAAAGGCTTACAAACTTCAAATGTACCTATGCGAATTAAATTCGCTTATTTAGCTGATGATAATGAAACATAACATTAATTTAATGTGTAGTATTTAAAGGAGGCTTTATTAGTAACAATTGCTGTGACCCGCAAGCTATATAAAGAGAATTCAACGTCATCAATTCCCATTTTAAACCCTGATAATGACGTCACTCTCGACTGTCCATGTGCGAGACTGGCCCTGCTATACAAGTATACACACACCTTATATCTCACCCTTCTAAACCACGATCTAACCTTGACAATGCAATTCTGTAAGACAAAAGGTTTTGGGAGGGAAAACTAATGTAAAACTGTTGTAGGTACTATCAATAGGCACTATCATTGGTTCACAAATAGGTACCTACTACCATAGGTTCGAAAATGCCTTTCTGTAAGACAAAAAGGCGTTGGGGAAGGAAAAACTAAAGTAATAGGTAAGTATCAAGTAAGCAATGTAATAGGTAAGTATCACTACGCTGCCAACAATTGAAGTCTAAGAGAATCCAGCAGTTCAAATCACACATATTTGACCATTGGCACTCTCCTGACAAATCAACACTCGTTTTTTAAATAACATTCAATACTACACACCTTACTCGAAATATAGGCGGTTCAACGTCGTCAATTCTACATTTGAAATCTAGATAATGACGTCACACTCATTCTGACTAATTTATTAGTTCGCGACCAATATTTTATATTTAATAAGTTAATATACTGTTGTGCTGTACCCAACCCTACGTTTGTCAGCTAAGTCAGTGCTATGGCTGATGGATAGATAATGCCTCTTTGCCTTCTATTACTCGGATTGATTAGCTTACTAACTGAACTTAATGATAAGCATTAAATAAAGAAATATGTCAATATAGAAATATAGAAATATGGCATTCTGACGAATTGAAGAGTTGTGGAACTGGAGTTCCCAAGGAAGTTTGCCGGAGAAAATGTTTTAATCCGAGAAGGTTTTAATCTGAGAAACTACAACCATACGACACACATACGCACATCGCAGGCTTTAAATTTCTCTACAGCCACATTCGAGCCTTACATAATGCGAGTGAATGTAAGTTACAATCACTCGCATTATGTAAGGCTCGAATGTGGCTGTAGAGAAAGTTTAAACCTGCGATGTGCGTATGTGTGCCGTTCGGTTGTAGTTTCTACCTGAATTCGTGTAATGTCCATGTAAAAATGATCAGGCTTCTCAGATTAAAACTTTCTCGGATTAAAACATTTTTTTAGAATTTTTTAGAATTTAGATGAACTGTCTGGCTAATAAAATGAGGTACCTCACTCCGTCTACCATTGTTTCATTCTCCACTACCAACCTAGCTTTCGCATGTAGAGATGTAAGTCTTACAATGTAAGACTTACATGCGAAAGCTAGGTCGGTAGTAGGGAATGAAACAATGGTAAACGGAGTGAGGAACCTCATTTTATTAGCCGGACAGTTCATCTAAATTCTAACCAGATGCCTTTGAGGAGTGGAAAAGAGGGCTCTGGTTAGAGTAAAGCCAGCCTGACCCTACTTTAATTAGTAGAAGAGTTCAGGCAGGGCAGCGGATAATGGTATTCAACGTTCGTAGTAGAGTAGGTGTGGTGTTGCGAATCCTGGCAATTAAACAGAGGTGGACGCCCGGCTTTTCATCTCACGACATTTGACCTCATGTCGCTTGATCTGATCCCAACCATAACCTTTCCCAACGCCTTAAAATTAAATCTAACCTAGACCCCAACCTAGGTTAACCTTAACCCAAACTTTTGCCAAGAGGTGAAATGTTACGAAGTTATATTTCGGTAAGATAAAAGTACCTACGTTCAACCTGAGTGCTAGCCCTTTTCTTCAAAGGAAAATAAACAAAAAATGTGAAAAGTTCAGTGTTCCTATTGTTAGATTCGTCCCAAATATTGCTGAAAGCATTGACAACATCCAACAACGAGAAAATGCAGGGCAATGTGAATGAAAATGTAGGCAAATTGTTTATGGGCCCGACGTTTTAAAATAAACGCTCACAATATAACACTACCCACCTTGGCACACTGATTCGGCAATGAAATAGGAAATAAACTTGCTATCAGTTAATAGGTTTATGACATTCCATTCTACTGGCTTACTGGCGCCAACTTTGTATCTGAGTAGGTATGTGGGCGACATATTGGGTTAAGCAACTTTTTTGTGACAAACAAAGTTGGCACCAATAGAAAAATGCGGGTAGCGGCTGGCAAATATTTCTACATGAAAATGCTTTAATAGGCTTCAGATATCTACCAACTAAACGCTTATACGAAGGAATACTCCTGGAAGAAGAATGAGAGTAAAGTGAAACTGGACATGCTTCAAAGGAAAAGAATGTATTCACCAACTCACTTCACTTCTCAAACTCATCGAGATGTAAATTGTAAGCGTTGCTACAATTGTCTAATTGTGTGAACGAAGTTGTTGCAGCATGAGTGTCTATTGTCTGGAGACAATTAGGCCTGTCGTTTAAAGTCGATAGAAGAATTGTCGTACAATACTCCTAACTCCATCCTAATATTGTCCATGTTTATGCATTCATAATATACATCTCAAACGTAAAGGTTTTAGGCTATGCAAAGTAATTTGAGCACAAAGGCCAGAAATTAAAGAGAGAACCAACATACAATGGCATTTCTACTACGCCGGTAGGGCGGTACTGGTGGAACTGTGAGTAAATGGCACATTTGCCCTGGGGAAATTCCGAAAACGAGTGGAAAAAATGTCGTTGAAATAAGTCAGATAAAGTATGGGCTGTATGCCAGAATATGTCATAATAACCTGTACCTATCAAGGCATAAAGCCATTGTGAGGGAACGCATAAAGTGGAACAATTGCATGTACACGACGAATGAGCGAAAGGCGAACAATTCCTCAGCTCGCACTCTGATTGGCCAAGGCGGCAAGCCAGGACTCCTCCGCAAGACAACTTGCGACTTTTGGCACGCGCGCGTGCCATTGTTTCATTCCTTAGAATGTAACAAAGATATGAATATCATTGGTTTAGATAATGAAGTTGAAGGGAAACGAGCCCATTTATGACTGGATCAGTCGGGAGCGGCTTTGTCTTGTCTGACGTTGACAGACGGACAGACCCTCTCGAGAATCAGCGCGGCTGGCGTCAGCGGGCCATACAACGTACGGCAAGCTTTGTCTGACGTTGAGTGTTGACAGACCCTCTCGAGAATCAGCGCCACGCGCGCGGCGCTGATTCTCATCCGCTGACGGACACCAGCCACGCCGGCGCTTCGCGGCTGGTTTTAGCGGGTCATACATCGTTGATCGACGATCGTACGACAAAGAGCGGCTTCACAATTGATTTTTTTAGTCTAAAATGAGATGAGATGAATGAATGAAGGAGGGATAATATTTCTAATTTAAAGAATAATTGTCCGCTAAGGTGGTTGTCAGACGTTGTCCATAATTTGAGTTTGACCTGATGACACAAGCGTGGAATGGTCAATCAATGATAATTGCTTTCAAAATTATTGAATTTTATCTTGGTGGTCATGGAAGTTCCAGGACCACCATGAAGAATTCGACAATTTTGAAATTATTTAAGCGTTATGCGCGCACGCGCGTGCAAAACATTGAAATTGCTTTTCACTCATACGAGTCGTTGCGCCCTACGAATATGACTTCAAAATTTGCCACTTCCAGATATTTGTGACAAAAAATGCGCGCAAATATTCCACATACCAAACTGAATCTTAAATATGACACATTCTATCACTATAAACTCTTCATTTAAACACATTTTTAATCGATAAAAGTGTTATCAGTAATAAATATGATGCAATACACATGAATGAATGATATAATAATGAATGATAAAACCGTTGTCAAGGCGATATCAGTGGTTCAATTTGTTTCTGAATAAACATAAAATTAAGATATAGCACGTCAAAGTAAATGGATGCGAATATGAATTGATAAGCTACAGTATATACAAGATACAAAACGGTCAGCATTACAATATACAATATATCCCTATTTCCTGAGTCAAAAAAGGTTTAAGTTTAAAAACATGTAAAAATTACTTCGTAAAGATAGTCGGAGTTGGCTGAGTTTTCTCCGTCATGTTCAACCTCTTTTCAAACATTGACTTCAAATCTGACAATTTTTCCTGTTTTTCAGAGCCCGCTCCAAGTCCAAAGCTAACAGCTCTTTGTCAGCTAACAGCGTTTTGTTCTCGTGCTCCAATTTCCGTAAACTCTCGGAAACTTTCACCAGCTCCGCCTTAAATCGAGCGATTTGATCATCCCTCTTCCTAATACTTTCCACCAAATAACTGGCAGGTTGGTTGGAATGATGGAGCGCGCTTTGCAGCTCATCCAAGCTAGCCATCGCTTTCTGCAGCGCATTTTCCTTATTTTCCAAGCTCTCCTTCAACACATCATTATTCCGTGACAACTCCGACCAGCTTCTTTAGCCAAATGCTCCTTGTTACACGAAATATTCTCACTTCCCAACACCTGGATAATATCACGGACTGTATCGTCCCCTGATTTCACTGCCCCTAACTCCGACTGCAACGATCTGACCCTGATGTTAAGGGCGTTCACTTCATTCACATACTCACACTTCCTACTGTTATACTCTTCCAGTAATACTTCCAGCTTCTTCGTCATTTTATCGTTCTCTTTCGCACAATCGTTATACTTAGCAGCTATTTCCTTGTAGAGTAACCCAGTACGTTCCAACTCGAACTCCTTCAACTTCAACGTGTTTTCGTATTCCGATATCTTGGTGGAGGTTGTGTTTTGGTACGTGTGGTACGTTTCCGAAACGTCGTTGTATTTGTCTTGGAGTTCCCGGTTTTTACGAAGAGCTTCGTTTCGGTCGGTAACCGCAGCGTTACGACTGTCGAGAAGGATCTGCTTCTCTCGTTCGTAAACCTGAAATTTTGAAAAGACGTGATTACAGCTTTGAGATTTAGATGGCGTCACTTTAGTCATATTCAATAGGTCAAAGCAATGCTGTTAGTTACACTCAGTACTTTTTACATATTTTCTGATTATGGAAAGCTCTACCCATGGAATTGTTTAATTTTTACGCAGAATGAGGACCGTGCCATTTCATGTGTCAATAACATGCAGTTCAAGGTGATATAATTTGAATTTGGTGATGTCATGGGGATATGGGATGGAATGTGGAATGCGCGCGCATTGATATTCATCATTACATACGAATGGTGTCAACGTTATGAATGAAGGAATGTGGAATGCGCACGAATCACTATTCGTCATACGTCATAACATACGAATGGTGTCAACGTCATAAAGGGATGGAATGTGGAATGCGCACGAATCATTCTTTCGTCATACGTCATTACATACGAATGGTGTCAACGTCATGAAAGATGGAATGTGGAATGCGCACGAATCACTATTCGTCATACGTCATAGCGTACGGATGGTGTCAACGTCATAGGGTTGGAATGTGGAATGCGTGCATTCGTCATGTTTGATTGGGTGTCAACAGACAAATATATAAAGCGCCCCACTGCGAGTTGACTCATTATTCATTTCATTTGTTGACCACTCCTGCTCCTGCCACGCCTTCCTTGACGAATGATGACCAGTCCCTTCTACCCCTACCACGCCTTCGTTGACGAGTGATGACCAGCCCCTCCTACTCATACAACGCCTCCCTTGACGAGTGATGACCTGCCCCCCCTACTCCTACCACGCCTTCCTTGACAAGTGATGACAACCTCTCCTACTCCTACTACGCCTTCCTTGACGAGTGATGACCAGCCCCTCCTACTCTTACAACTCCTTCCTTGACGAGTGAAGACCAGTCCCTCCTACTCCTACCACGTCTTCCTTGACGAGTGATGACCAGCCTCTCCTACTCCTACAACGCCTTCCTTGACGAGTGAAGACCAGTCCCTCCTACTCCTACCACGTCTTCCTTGAAGAGTGATGACCAGCACCTCCTAATCCTACCACGCCTTCCTTGACGAGTGATGACTAGCCCCTCCTGCTTCTACCACGCCTTCCTTGACGAGTGATGACCAGCCCCCCTACTTTTACTACACCTTGCTTGACGAGCGATTTCTAACCCCTACTACTCCCACCACGCCTTCGTTGACGAGTGATGACCAGCCCCTTCTACTCCTGCCACACCTTCCTTGACGAGTGATGACCAGCCCCTCCTACTCCCACCACGCCTTCGTTGACGAGTGATGACCAGCCCCTTCTACTCCTGCCACACCTTCCTTGACGAGTTATGACCAGCCCTCCTACCCTTATCACACCTTCCTTGACGAATGACCAGCCGCGTGGCGCCTTCCTTGACGAATGATTACCAGCCCCTGCTACTCCTACTACGCCTTCCTTTACTAGTGATGAACTCCTACTTCTGCCTTGACGAGTGATTAACGGCCCCTTCTGCTCCTACCACGCCTTCCTTGACTCGAAAGCTGAAGTAATGAAGAACCTACACTCGAATCTGGTCTTCAGGCTATCGCATTGTATCATTAATTGTAATGCTATATATCTAGCAGTGACGGGTCTGTCAGAAGGATCTAGCCAAATCCTCTCATGAGTTAGATATACAGTAACAGCGAAATGATAGCCTGACGATGATTTCGTGTGTTGTGTTCGTGAAGACCAAACCCTCCTACTCCTAAAACGCCTTCCTTGACGAGTGCTTGAGTAAATGTTGGCCCCCTTAGCTCTCAAAAATCTAAGTGATGCTGTTATACCTGTTCAGCTGTGAGTCGTAGCTGGTTGATTTCAGAGCCTGTTTTCTGCTTCAGGAGGTCCAACTCAGCCTGCATCTTGTGCTCCTGCTCCACTGTCACTGACTGTCGGACGTTGGCCAGTTCCTGGTACACCTGAACACAAGTCTTCAGGCTTTGAGACTAAGAAAGTCAGAATTCGGTAAATGTCAGTTTATTAACTGTAGAAGGCGAAAGTTTTATAAGATCACGTGACCTACATAATCAGGTGAGTTACCTGATCACGTGCACGTTTAGCGCCATCCAACTCCACCATCACGGCATCCAGTCTCTCCTCTGCACGGTGTGCACGTGCAGTAAGCTCCGCGTTAGTACGCGACATGTACTCCTTATCCTGGTTTAGCAGCGCACACTCCTGACGTAGCGCGGAGTAGGTGGAGTCAGTTTTCTTCTGTTCTTCGGATAGAGCTGATACTTCCGCCTGCAGTGGGAAGTTGGGGGTTAGCGTAGTGTCAAGGAGGACTGGTGTCAAGGTGAACTGGTGTCAAAGTGAACTGGTGACTGGTGTCAAGGTCGACTGGTGTCAAGGTGGACTGGTGTCAAGGTGGACTGGTGTCCAGGTGGACAGGTGTCAAGGTGGACTGGTGTCAAGGTGGACTGGTGTCAAGGTGGACTGGTGTCAAGGCGGACTGGTGTCAAGGTGGACTGGTGTCAAGGTGGACTGTTGTCAAGGCGGACTGGTGTCAGGGTGAACTGGTGTCAGGGTGAACTGGTGTCAACATTAACTGGTGTCAAGGTGAAATACGTCACAGAGCGCGTCATAACATACGATTAGCCCACACATTTTAAAAAATATCAAGCTTGTACGTAATCAGATCAATTGTGCTTTTCTATAGCAATCATACGTTACAAACAAGGAAAGAATTTAAAAAATTAACGAAACTAAAAGAGATCATTACGGCACAGCTCATACATTCATTATTAAACATGCAAGCTAAAATAGAATTTGTACATTTTATAGTGTAATTGATGAGAAAATAACACGAAATCAATTGACAACACCCTGGAAAGTTAAATCAACGATCTGTACAACAAACTAACAAAGTATTCTATTTCAGATAAACTTTTAACCATTCAACCAAATAGTAAAGGAAGTTTTAAATTATAATTTTTTCGATAATTTCGATAATTTTTCGACAGTTTTCCTACCTTGAGATAAGTGTTGCTGGTCAGGAGTTGCTTGTTAACGCTTTCCAACTCTTTGTTCTTGGCAAGGATGTTTTTGTAGTTCAACTTATGAGCTGAGAAAAATAGCCGGTTATCGAGTATATGACAATGGCGGTGAATTATTGGAATATTCAATTACTCAATTATCATTCATCTAACTCATAAGAAATCTTGGTCCTTGAGGGGACTTAATATCACAGTTCCACAACGGCTACTGGCCGAACCTCACCTACTCAGATGGGCCGACAGAAAGGCAACTGTTATTGTAAACTAACATGACTGCTCTATTTTAGTGGAAGAACTATCTGACATCTTCAAGAGTCAAGACTAACCAGGGTCTAGTTGGTTGTTCAGTAACTCTATTTTCTGTCGTAGATTGGTGTTTTCAGCTTCCAACTCCACCCTGCCTTGCTTCTCAACCGTCACATTCGCTTCTAATAGCTTCACCTGAAGAGACAGAATATTGGCAAATATAACTTAATTAAGAGCGATTTCAAAGTTTTGAGAGAAGCTAATTCAAGTGCAAACTCTACTCAACTCGTATGTCTATTTCTACTGAAAATTAAACTTATTAACACTAAGATCATCCTGACAAAAGTTCTCTTTGCAGCTCCACAGAAGAGTTTCACCTCTTTATTACGATTACAAATTATTAATAACAAGTTTAAATCAATGAGTTGTGCACTGTGCAGAGTCCTCAATAAGTTTATCATGACGCATCACAGATATCAAATTACGGCAAGTTCTCCCGATTGCTGGCAAGAAAATTATTTTCTAAATAGAACTGGCTGAAATCCACAGTGGCCGTAGCCTATGTTAGTCATTAATAATTGCCCGAGTTATTCTTATGAATTTGGAAGTTTGGACAATGATTCTATTGTCTGAGTACAAAAGATTGAATGCTGGAAGTTGGTAACAATTCATAACTGGAATCTAATGCCGGCTCATCACCAGCAGTTTGGTATGATAATCTTACTCTCTTACTGAACTACATTGAAATATTCAGCTTGTCATTCATTGTGGCGTAAGTTGAAACCAAAATCTTGTGCATTAGCTGATCTATAATGAGTAACCATTTTACGATTTCTAATATAGGGAGAGTAACCATTTCACGATACAATGTAAGGAGAGTAAAATAAATGAAATCTGTGATGGAGCACTGTGCACACTTAGCAAACTCCTACGTATACGTATATAAATATAGCAGTACAAATTGGATTATTAACCATGAGGATGCAGATACTAGTGACTAGTGTTCACTGTCAGTGGTAACATTTTCTAATGCAGCAGAGAAATACTCGGTGCAAACTGTAACATCGGGAAATGGCAACTGGCAGCAAAGACAATACTCTGTGCAAACTGTAACTCTGTAACATCAGGAATGGCAAAGGCTTTTTATAGTGTGTAACACTGTACTACCATCGTAAATTGTTAATTTGTTAAACAGAGACAATGGAGCATACGAAAGAAAACAGAGGGATACAGAAGGTCTGAAGGCCTTCAGACCTTGAACTGTATCTCTCTGTTTTCTTTTGTATGCTCCATTGTCACTGTCTAACAAATTAACAATGTACGATTTTTGTTCACCTTCAGACTGAAGGTGAGCAAAAAATCTCTCCAAAAACCTCCCCTCAAACCCACCTCTATTCTCTTGTATTAGAATCTCCCTTAAAAAGTTAAAACCTCCCCTAAAACCCACCTCTTTCCTCGTCAGCTCGTATTGCTCAGTAAGAGTGGCCATCTTGGTCCGGAGCTCGTCAGTTCGTTTCTGTGCCGGTATCTGGTTCTCAAAGAAGGACACCTGGATCAGTTCCTTGATGGAGAGTTCCTCCCGGGGCTTGGCTATCAGCGCGTTATACTGAGGGGAGAACGGTTACTTGAGACTTTTAAAGTCCCAAAATGCACGAAAACCGAAGAGAAATGCCTCTTTTACTCTTTTAGGTCAATCTGGGCCTTTGGTGGCTGTGCAAAAAATGTATGTTTCGTTAATCAATCCGAATAGTGCTTAATATTTGGTCTTTAGATAAGAATTGAAAATGCTTTTTCACTTTGTAAGGAGAGCTCTACACCCAAAGATAAAACTTAGATTTAAAATGCTAGCATCACCTGTTCCACTGAGACATGCATGTTTAGCAACAGGTTCCTTATCTCCGCTGACTTGACTTGGAGGGAGGGCAGGAGACACTCTATCTCTGCCTGCTTCCGTCGCAGGGTCAGGATCTGGTTACTGTTAGCGTCCTGAGAGTTGGGAGTGAAGAACTATAAAACCCTGACCGACCCCAACCCAAGCCCTAACTGAACGTATAATTAGTGAGTTGTCGTGGAAGTCTACTGAGAGGGTCAGGATTTGAGTGTTGTTAGCGTCCTGATAACGTATAATTAGTGAAATAGTTGACGTCTACTGTTAAGATAGTGGAAGTCTAAGCTGAGAAGTGAGAGGGTCAGGATCTGGTTACTGTTAGCGTCCTGGATATAAGACGGGTCAGTGTTATCTGTAATCACAATATTCTAATGTTCAGCAAACATGACGTGTTGCTTACAATCGAAACCAAACCTGCAGCGTTGCTTTGAAAACCAACCTGTGTTGCTTTGAAAACCAACCTGGGTTGCATTGAAAACCAACCTGTGATGCTTTGAAAGCCAACCTGTGTTGCCTTAAAACCAACCTGCGTTGCTTGGAAACAAACCTGTGTTGCCTTGAAAACCTACCTGGGTTGCCTTGAAAACCAACTTGCGTTGCCTTGAAAACCAACCTGCGTTGCTTGGAAACAAACCTGTGTTGCCTGGAAACCAACCTGTGTTGCCTTGAAAACCTACCTGTGTTGCCTTGAAAACCAACCTGCGTTGCTTGGAAACAAACCTGGGTTGCCTTGAAAACCAACCTGTGTTGCCTTGAAAACCTACCTGGGTTGCCTTGAAAACCAACTTGCGTTGCCTTGAAAACCAACCTGCGTTGCCTTGGAAACAAACCTGTGTTGCCTTAAGTTCCTTGCTGTGTTGATCTAGGGCACTGTTCAGTTTGAACTGGAGTATCTGGTTGTTGTGTTTTGCTGTGTGGAACTGTTCTTCCATCTCCTCCATCCGTGCGTCATGCTGTGCTTTTAGATCCTGGTCAAATCATACGTCATAAACTCATCATTTTAAATTGTGACAATGACGTCGTCAACTCATCATTTTCTAGTGTGATAAAGGCGTCATTAATTCTTCATTCTAAATTTGGAAGTAAACGGACAAGCCAATACACTATACGTTATACGGTGCGAACACCACTTTTAAGTGAAACCGCTTATCATTAAGTACGACAATGACGTCATCAATTTATCATTCTAAAGCGTGATAATGACGTCACACTCACCATGATGTTCTGCTGTTTCTGTGCTATCTCTATCTTCATCATCTCGCACTGGTGGATCAGCTGCTGCTTTTCATCATCGTTACGGTCGCAAGGAACTTATCACACTCGGAGCCGAGTGGCATAAGGAACTTATCACACTCGGCTCCAACTCGTGCGATAAGATCCAATAACACAGTATTCTTTGCCATGATAATGACGTCACAAAACACCCTGTGCTTTTCCTTACCTGAGTGAACTGGACACGTCAGTAGAGGAGGGATCATGGTCGAATGTTGTACTGTTCATACTTCAAACACTGCTTCAAATACTCACATCACACCTATATTTGGAAGGGCATGGATTAATTATCTATTCCACTTCGTGTCAAGCTCACAAGAGCTTTGATTGTCGGATTCGGCAATCTGCCATGGCATTTTTAAAAATAGTAATAAAAATAAATTATAAATAGATTATAGATATGGAGTGCTTGAGCCCCGGACGTGGGGCGAATGATATGATCCAATTAACTCAGGCTTGGCTGCGTGCCGAGCCTCGCCTACGAGAGTGTACCACAGATCAGTCTGATCACTTTTTGTCTGCCACGTGCGATTTGTCATGGCTATAGTTATGCTTCCTCTTAGACGAGGAAAGTGTATATTTTTTCCTTTTTTGATTCAGACAACTTTGACTCTAAATATACTTATTTAGACTAATGCTTTCGTTTAACCACTTACCCTAAGAATACTTGTATGATAGTGGAAGTCTACTGAGAGTGTTAAGATCTGGTAACTGTTAGCGTCCTGAGAACGTCTTATTAGTGAAATAGTTGACGTCTACTGTTAAGATAGTGGAAGTCTACTGAGAAGTCTAAGCTGAGAAGTCTACTGAGAAGTGAGAGGGTCAGGATCTGGTTACTGTTAGCATCCTGAGAACGTCTAATTAGTGAAATAGTTGACGTTTACTGTTAAGATAGTGGAAGTCTACTGAGAAGTCTAAGCTGAGAAGTGAGAGGGTCAGGATCTGGTTACTGTTAGCGTCCTGAGGGTTGGGAGTGAAAAACTACAAAACCCTGAGCGACCCCAAGCCCTAACAGAACGTATTATTAGTGAGTTGTCGTGGAAGCCTGCTGAGAGGGTCAGGATCTGGTTACTGTTAGCGTCCTGAATATAAGAGGGGTCAGTGTTATCTGTAATCACAATATTCCAATGTTCAGCAAACATGTGTTGCTTACAAGGTTACAATAGAAAACAAAACTGTGTTGCCTTGAGAACAAACATGACGTGTTGCTTTGAAAACCAACCTGTGTTGCCTTGAAAACCAACCTGTGTGGCCTTGAGTTCCTTGCTGTGTTGATCTAGGGCACTGTTCAGTTTGAACTGGAGTATCTGGTTGTTGTGTTTTGCTGTGTGGAACTGTTCTTCCATCTCCTCCATTCGAGCGTCATGCTGTGCTTTTAGATCCTGGTAAGATGATACGTCATCAACTCTTCTTTTAAACTGTGATAATGACGTCGTCAACTTATCATTTTATAGTGTGATGTGATAAAGGCGTCATTAATTCTTCATTCTAAATTTGGAAGGAACCAGACAAGCCAATACACTATACACTATACTGTACGAACACCACTTTTAAGTGAAACCGCTTATCATTAAGTACGACAATGACGTCATCTTTTAAACTGTGATGCTGACGTCATCAAATCATCATTTTCAAGTGTAATATTGGGTGGTATGCATAACTAGGGAATCTCTAGGGGCGCCATGTATTCATCATTCTAAATGTGGAAGGAACCAGACATGTCAATACACTACGGTACGGTCACCACATCGACATGAAACATCATAAAGTATATCATGAAAGGTATGACAAAGACGTCATCAATTTATCATTCTAAAGCGTGATAATGACGTCACACTCACCATGATGTTCTGCTGTTTCTGTGCTATCTCTATCTTCATCATCTCGCACTGGTGGATCAGCTGCTGCTTTTCTATCATCGTACGGGCGTGTTCCGGATTCGTTTCGTTAGCAAGCGTCGTCGACAGAACACTGTAAAATAAAACAGAAAGGATTTAGCGTAATAACACGACTCGCAGCCGAGTGGCATAAGGAACTTATCACACTCAGAGCCGAGCGGCATAAGGAACTTATCACACTCGGAGCCGAGTGGCATAAGGAACTTATCACACTCGGCTCCAACTCGTGCGATAAGATCCAATAACACATTCAATTCAGTATTCTTTGCCATGATAATGACATCACAAAAAAACCTTGTTTTTCCTTACCTGAGTGAACTGGACACGTCAGTAGAAGAAGGATCATGGTCGAATGTGGTACTGTTCATACTTCAAACTGCTTCAAATACTCACATCACACCTATTGGGAAGGGCATGAATTAGATAACCTTTTCTTGAAGGGCGGGATACTAAAATATTTCACAACCAGAATAATATTACTAAGGTTCAGGAATCAGGACCTTTACAAGCATATTTAAAGCAATTTATATAAAATCGTGGTTCAATGCTTATTGGAATATTGGGGGGGGGGGTCTAGGGGGATTATTAATGTCCGTTTTGACTGCATCCGTTTATTTTGGTTCTTGGAATAAAATGGAAAGAACGGACATGTATGTATTGTCCATTTTTTCTGCTTTAAATTAAATCAACCTCCTATCCGGGAATTCTTCGATTTTCCTAGAAGTCTCCTTGTTCCTTATAATGCACCTCAAACAATACGAGAATGGGTGAATATCATTGATTTATTGATATCGGAGGGAACGGATGGATTTAAGAAATTAAATCACCCTCCAGGAATTCTTTCTTTATCGTTGTTCGTTACCATGAGCCTCGAACAATACGAAAATGGGTGATATCATCGATATCCTCGTTAAAGCAAGGAACGGATGGCTTTGGAAGAGATTAAATCACACTCCGGGGAAGATGCTGTAGGAGCCAGTAGGGGTAAGAGAAAATCATAATTTAAATCAGAGTTTTAATGAATTAATCATGCAATCCCCATGGATCTAGCCACCTCTCAGCCAGACACCCTCACTTGGACTCTATTTCGGTGAATTCTCCTCAATGATTCAGTTCGTTAATATTCATGATGCCTAGTTTTCAACACAGCTCAATGTCTGCTCCTGCCTTCCTTTAACCATCCTGGTGGCTTAGAGAACAATATGAAAATTAGCATAAACCGTGAGGGGAGACGAATACAATGAGAAAACAATGAGATTATTAACGCGAGTGAACCGGGGAGGGGTGCAAGCTCCGACAGCACCATCACAAATAAATTCTAACTCCGAATTCCGTTGGCCTTTAGACCTGTACTTTTAGAGAAGGATTTTAACCTTTCAAATTTGGTAACCGAAGAAACGCAAGTTCAGAGTCTTTGAAACATTTATGAGCTGCATATTGAATGAAGCATACTTTTGAAAATAATTCGCTTGTCCGATTTATCCCATGCAAACTGCCTGCTAACTCATATCATTTTTAGTGTTCATGATCTTCTTTTCAATCAACTTACTGCTGCTTTTGTTGCCTTATGGAGTTGCAGAAGAAGGTATGTTACACGCCATCTTTCAGGGATCAAATTTCCTAAATTAGAGGGCAAAAGCCATAAGACTGTCCAATTTTGTAACTATCAACCTTATCATGAATTGATGAGGGAAATACAGATAGATGACTTGATTTTAAATAGTAAGATAATTTTGATATTTTTTCGCGCACTATAAACTAGGGATGGTCGATTTTTGCATCAAAAAGCTCCATAACTTTTGTTGGATTTGTAGTTTCATAATGCAATTTTGGGATGTCGTAGATATTACCAAAGACATCCCAAAATTGCATCATGAATCTCCAACCGCAACAAAAATTATGGAGCTTCCTTTGGTCTTACTTTTTCGAGACACCCGGTATTAACTGTATTTTACTCCCTCAGGCGAAGTGGTCTGGACGGGGATTTACTGCGGGGGTCAAGAATTCAGTAGACTGAGAATTAGCTACGGTGATGGTTCCTCACTCGAAGACTGCAGAGTAAAGTGTGGAGAAATCAGCGGTTGTGGGATGATAGTGTTCATGAGTGGTTTCAGGTGTTTCTACTACCCCAGGAGAGCATTAGATGTTTGTGAGGAAATCCAGATGCAGGGCATTATACGGTATACGCCTGGGATGAGCCCAAGGAACCGTGGGGTATGTATTATTTAACTTGTCTTGGGATTTTCATATAAGCATATAATACGTAATCAATTTTTGTGCCAAAAATTTGAGCGATAGGGCCGCTCAAATTTTTGGATAAAATTTAGGGACTAAAAGTTAAGTCTTCACACTTCTATTAGTATTTATCACAAAACCTCAGAAACTTATTTCAAATTCTAAGCAAATATGATTTACTGATTTGGTTTCATCAACCACGCTTTTTTTCTTTGTTGTTAATCTATTTAGCTTGGTTTATTTTCTACATTCAATAAAAAGTGGATAAAACGGTCACCTTTTCCATTTCTCCACTTTCGAAAAGCGAACAAGAAAGACAAAGCGGACAAAACTATAACATGTCCGTTTCGTCACTTTTGCTTTTACAAAGCGGGTGAAATTTTCTGTTCTGTTCGGCTTCTGTCATTCTGATAAAACCGTTGACCCCTATTCTGCCAAAACGTGACAATTTGTTAACTAAAATTTGCTGTTGACAACGCTTGAAGCACCACGAGATTGCTGAAAAATAGTGCTCTATCATTTAGCTAGATTCTGTAGCTGGATTGTAGAAGTAATTGCACTATCATAAGCACCGTCAAATACCATAAACCGCTGTCTACAAATCACCATGTATACATTCAGCAACACAATTCAGAGTGTAGAAGTTAAATTTAAAATGGTGTATGTAGTATGCATGCAGAGAGGAGATCATTTTGTATACATGATCTATAGACCTCTTGTCTCTGAATGACTGAATCAATGGAGGATAAAATAGTAAGTAGATGCAGATGGTCTTTAAAATAGTCAACTCGGCCCAATTTCGAATCATTGTTGGGGCAAACTGTTATCTTCAGTCGAGGAGTGATTGGGGATTTACAGATAAAACTGACAGGATTTTTGAAGACAACACTAGATTTAAATCACGCGAATAAAGCAAATACTCAAATTGAAGTAGAAATACTGCACTGAAATACAGAAGTACAATACAATTGTAAAGAACAATTATTACAAGAAACAACATCAATAATAACGTAAAATATCGGATACAAACAGACTCAAAATTCAAAACAGAAGTTCTAGGATTTAAATCCGTCCAAATTTTAGATCTAGATTCATTATCAGTTCAATTCACAACAGAATGGAATATTACTAATAGGTATGCGCTCATTGCACTGCCACCTTGTATTCAAAAATAGTTGCTATCTGATATTAATGTCATGGTATCGATAATCAGGTAAAATCATCTTTTCAATTCAAAGCCTATAACTTATCATAAACTTATAGTTCAAACTTCAATTACATGAACTAACAAATTGTCGGTCATCACCATAATCTATAGTTCAAAGTGAAACAATACAATATCTGCAAACCATCTCTTCAGTAAGGTTAAATCTTTATCAACGAATTCAGAATACATCATGCTTAATTAGCCTAAACAGTAAGCAACTAGATTTTACTAAGTTACTTTCTACCTATCGAACAGCAACCCGAAAATCAATCATTAACACGCAATAAAACTGCAATCTATTTCATAACTACAATAATTAACACTCATTAGAATCTATCATTCTCTCACACTTTTCTCTTCTCCTTAAAACTCTCCCCACTCAGCACCGTCTTCAAATCCTGACACACCCCTCTCAACTCTTTGATAAACGCACTCCCGTCATTATGTGGCGGATAATACGAGGCTTGGGTTCCGAACCAGTCATCGAACATGGCATACCCCACGCCCAACCCATCCTGGACCACCGCAGCAAACCCACCTATCTCCAGAGGTGGAGACACCAAAGTACTGGTGGAGAGTATGATGTGGTTTAGTTTAGCGTGGTTAGGATCAGTGAAGATGGGCAGGGGGGCTCCGCCGAGTTTCTCATGGGTGTACTTCAAGGCAAAGAGATGCCGGTCGAATCCTTGGCCCATCGCTGCCTCCCGAGTTAGGGTGCTGTGTTTTTTAGAGCAAGCCTGGAGCAGGTCTGACATGGTC
>WFMF01000501.1:0-122313 GCA_011033025.1 Beroe forskalii | reverse complement strand
CAATAACTCAAACTACCATATTTGGTGAGCAAGTAGTAAAAACTACCATATTTGGTGAGCAATAACTCAAAATTACCATATTTGGTGAGAAATACCTCAAAACTACCATATTTGGCATGACAGGTTTAAGAATTTTCTGGAATTGATTATAAATGATAATTTCATGAAAATCAGATGACTATTGAAACATTGAAGTTCATGAAACACGTGATGTTTGCAGGCATGACAGGACACCTGCCAGACTTTGGAATGTTAATGATTGGAGCTAACGCTGGTATTATCGGTTAGTATCACCAGGTTTTAGTGTTTCGAACACATCATAAAAACTCTAAAACTTATTCCTCGAATGGAATGAATGCGACCTTTTGTATTTTTTCTGGTATTGTAGGTGTCATTTATAGAATACAGTTCTATTTGTCATTATAGAATGCTTATGGTGCCTTTACTCAGTAGTCTGACCGACAATATAATCTAAATAATATAATGAATATAATCGATTTAATTTTTTGAAGTTATAATACTATTGATCTTCGTCATGAGGCGTGTTTGGCGCCTTACTACTTGCCTACTTAATGACTAGACAGTCTAATTTTCTCGTATTCAAAACGAAGTGCCTTAATTGAACATTAGCGGTTTGTTGAGAGTAAATACAATTTAAAGTTTATTCGTATTCTGTAGAAGCTACTTATCTATGAAAAAGAGTTGACTTCGAAGTAAATGTACATAATTAAGCCTTACCAAATGGCTCAATATAGCACGCTAGGTCAATGTATAACTATAATACAATCTTATACAAAAATAATGAATTCATGGTGTAATGTGTATTGTATTTAATTTGTAGAGTGTATTAGTGTACAATAATACAATACACTTTTCAGGAATGACGAAGGAGCACTTAGGACTGAGTCTGGCACTGGGAGTCCCAGTTTATGTGGTAGTCACTAAAATAGACATGTGTCCCCCCAACGTTCTTGAGGTAAGTTTGTTGTGAATATGTCATTCTGCGTTGACACCAGTTTAATTTGCCACCTTTACAACCGTGTGCACTGACACCAGTCCACTCTGACACTACTCCAGCCTGACACCACTGTAGCCCAACACCAGTCCACTCTGACACCAGTCCACACTGACACCACTCCATTCTGACACCACTCCACCCTGACACCACTCCACCCTGACACCACTCTATCCTGACACCACTATATACTGACACCATTCCACCCTGACACCACTTAACCCTGACACCACTCCACTCTGACACTGCTCCATCCTGACACCACTCCACTCTGATACTGCTCCATTCTGACACCACTCCACCCTGACACCACTTCTCTCCTGCAGGAAACTATGAACGTTCTGACTAAGATCCTCAAGTCCCCTGGCTGCCGGAAGATTCCTCTGCTGGTCTCAACTCAGGACGATGTGATCGTGTCTGCAACTAACTTCACTTCGGAACGGATCTGTCCGATATTTCAGGTAACAATTATTACATTATTCTGAATTTCCTTTTATTTGCGGCGAAATGAGAAGCGATAATATGTAATTTATCAGTGGATCATTTGATAATTGATAGAAACTCCTCTTCTCCCAGATATCTAACTCCTCTTCTCTCCTGCTAGATATCTAACGTGACTGGTCAGAACATGGACCTGTTGAAGGCTTTCCTCAACCTCCTGAGTGTACGGAACAACTTCAAGGAGGGAGATTTGGCAGAGTTCCAGATAGATGATACCTACAGTGTGCCTGGTGTAGGTGAGTGTATTATACACTACAAAGTACATTGTTCATTAAATATAAAGTACAATGTACAATGCATATTGTACATTACACAGTGTACATTATGCAATGTAAATTGTACAATGTACATGATACATTTTACATTGTACACGAGACTTGGCAGAGTTCCAGATAAATACATTCAAAGAATTCCTGGTGTATTCTAGGTGTTAAATTAAGTAAATTCCATGTATTCACCTTATTCACTATTAACGCTATCTAATTGTCAGTTACATTTAAATTAAATTGAATTTAATTAATTTAAATCAATTAATTTGTCAGGTACTGTAATCTCCGGGACCTGTGTGCGAGGTCGTATAAAACTTAACGATCAGCTGCTCATGGGACCTGATGGGGTGGGGGCCTTCAGACCCCTCATCATCAAATCTATACACCGGAAACGACTTCCAGTCAAAGAGGTGAGCGATTCCAAATACCGCATCATGTTTTATAGTTTTATCAACTGTATGTCAAAGGATATAGGCAATGATAGGCTTTGGTATGGCATGAACTTCGAGTGTTAATTCAAATGTTGACCTTCAAGTTATTTATTGCTTTAGAAGGAAATGTCTCAAGTCTCCCAAGTCTTGATCCCAAGTCTTGATCCCAAGTCTTGATCCCAAGTATCTCAGGTTCGTGCTGGTCAGTCCAGCTCTTTTGCTCTTAAGAAGATAAAACGAGGAGAAATCAGAAAGGGAATGGTTCTAGTGTCCCCTAAAAGTGAACCAAAAGGTTCGTCTAACATTATATTACAATCTAGATGCATTTAATATGCAATTTCGACATTGTGCGTAACAAAGACACTCAGTAGTCAGTGCACATTGCAGGTGTATGGGAGTTTGAGTGAGATACTACTACACACAAGTTTCTCTACATTATACTCTTTTTACATACATTTCAGGCGTATGGGAGTTTGAGAGTGAGATACTACTACACTATACATTATACATTGTACAAGTTCCACTATACATTGTACATTGCAGGTGTATGGGAGTTTGAGAGTGAGATACGGGTCTTGCACCACCCCACAACTATCAGTGTAAAGTACCAGGCCATGGTTCACACGGGCAGTATACGACAGACTGCCAGTATTCTGTCAATGTCAGTGCAGCACATGAGAACAGGAGATAAAGCCATATGCAGGTCAGCCATTTTATATTTTGACAAAATAATGTCCGGCCAATTTGGTAGATTTAGGAAAAGTTGGACGATTTCAATTTCAAATTCAATAAAAAGTCAACGAGCCTAAAAAAGTTTGGTATATATACAAATTCTGATATCCCAGATTCCGCTTCATAAAGAACCCGGAGTACATCAGGGAAGGATCTAGGATGGTGTTCAGGGAGGGTCGCACTAAAGCCGTCGGGAACATCATCAGGTTTGCTGGTGATACAGGATGTGGTGCAAAACGCTGTCAATTTGCACTTACTCCTCCTTATTTAACCTTAAATTCTCACACCTTCAGAGTGGTCTTAACAATCACGGACCACTCAAACCCCCCCCATTATTCTTCACTTCAGATCCCCTCACTTCAGACCAAGTAATTTAACATCATCAGAGTATTCCCTGACGCTCCAGCCCCATACCGAGGTAACCGCCGCGATAAGATGAAGCCAAAGTACAACGCGCGGCGTCGCATCAAATCTTACAATGATAGACACGACACTGAACCAGCAATGTCAGAGACAACGTCAGAGTTATCAGTGACTTCCAATAACAGTGCGGCGAATACGTAGAAATATGTTACAATGCGTGAAATGTTGCGTTCTATTATGCGTTCAGATGCGTTAGAATTAATGCATAGCGTTGCTGCTACCCGTTACCGTTTAACAATAATAAGGGTTTAAGCCGCTTCATATCTTGTACTCTTAAATACGGGTAATTATCTTGGTAGTTATGTGAATTCTCTCTAATTTATACCCGTATTATTTAATACGAAATGTAGTACCTTATAGAGATAAACAGCTTATTCGGGTACAGTATATTATAGTATTCTCTCTTAAATCTCATCCGATTCACGGATTCTGGTCGAATTTACATCACATAAATTTATTGTACTGATTTCACAGTCGCCGAATGATGAATATCATAATTGCTTACAACCACTTTTGATATCTTTTGTTTGATGCTGAAGGTCTATCTTAAAATCCTTAAAATGACTCCTGATTAAACCTGCGTATTGTTAATTTATTATTTCGTACTTGAAATTCATGACAAAATCATATCCATTTATCTCCGATACAAATCTAATTTAGTTTTAATTATCACTGATGGAAGTTTGTAAATTACTTTATTTATATGATAATTGCAGTAATAAGCTATTAGAATTACTTTGAGTGTGTTGATTGTATCCTTATTTTAAGTAATTTTATAGTTTTATACATTTTCCATGGTACAACGGGCACTTTTGAGCGAATTTCGCCCAAAACACTGGTCCATGTATGTAACGCGCGCGGTCCTTTCCGCGCGCAATCAAACAATTTCATGGCTCTGGAAAATGGTGTTCTCTACATGACATGTTTTGCGTAATTAATTGCCCTGTAATTACCTTTTCATAATTACCTGTCTTCACATTCAACTAATAGCCTCGTGTGTTGAGGTCGATGTTGTTATGGCCCATGCCACGCAGTTTGAACAAGACTACAGTGAACTCTCGGCGGACATAACAGCTAAAATCGGCCGGATTCCAAGTTTGTTTGGAAAGGACAAACATGATTTGGTGAGTCATTTTAAATTGAGTCTTGCTATATTTCCATTCTCTCGACGTTGTTCATCCAGAACACATTCTGATTGGTGCAAGTTATCGGTTAAGTTTAACAGCCTTCTTTGCGTTAGGTGGGAGAGGTAGAGGGGTTGTTGGAAGAAGCTAAAGATTTGATAGATCAGATTGAAGTGGAAAGTCATGCAGCTACAGGAGACAAACGCAAACAGGTAACGAGTGGGATGGAAATCTGAAGACTTTGTTCATTTCCTTCGTGTACTCGATATGGTATCGGAGAGAACGTCTCGTGTTTCTTCTCATCTTGACACAATTTTACGGTTAGGGCGTATGGTTCGCACGAGCGTTCCCAACGCGCGATTTCCGCTCTAAGGTGGTTTTATGTCCGGGTGGTGTTTTGTCCTACCATCGTTAGGTATTGTTCTTAAAATGCCACATTCCCTGAACATTCTCTTTGATTTCAGATAACAACTAACGTTGCGAACTACAGAAGGGACTACGAGACTCACTGCAAGAATCTCAGACGATCCAGGGTAATCAAACTTTCAGTTTATCCGGAACAGCAAACCATAGCAGTTAAACTTTTGCCAAAAAAATTTCCTGCAGCTGTTCAGAGGATTTGCAATGAATTAATAAATCTCCCGGTGTTCAGTGAGCATGACAAGCACGCATTCCCCCCAAACCCCCTAAAACCCCTCACAAAACCTCTGGTCTATTTCTCAAGTCTATTTCTCAAGTTGCTGAGAAAACCTCTCCACTTATAACCCTTTGAACCCCTCACACTAATTGTGTGACCCTTTAAACCCCCCAATTACACTGATTGTGTGGCCCAGATGACGTATCGAGATGTTCACGCTAGCGAGGTATGTGAAACACTGTGATGTATTCTGCACAGGGCTGCACAGTGTACATTTGTACATGGTGTATTGCATATACATTGTGTACTGCAGGCTACGAGAATTTCCGAGACACAGTTTTGCACTTTCCGCTGAAATAAAGAACACTTGCCTTTGCAGTTGCAGACTAAAATTACTTGAGTTATATTCTCATGTAATGCTGTTGAATCTTATATCGACTAATACTATTACTAATACTGGTACGATGCCAAATTTTACTTAAATGCTAAGCTGGTGAAAAGACTGCTTCCCCAGAAACCAATAAATACGGGCTTCAATGAAATGCTTTATGCTTATATTTTGAATTTGATTAATTTGCCGATTCATAACTTTGCCTTAGAAATTGAATACCAGCTACATACATGTATGTGTAATATACACTCCTGCTGTACAATTGTACACTGTGTGCCAGTGTTTGTGATCGTGAAAAGCACGTGTTGTCAGGTGTCGCGGGTTCGAGAAATCAGAGAATCAGTTTGAAATTTGCAAGTCGCGCTGTACCATGTTTTTACGTGCTTGATCAGTATCACGTACGCACAAAATGGCCGTCGTGTGGAAATTTCAGAAGGCGTTCTCAGAACTCGCGACATCTTGGTAATGTAGATCTGGGATGTATTCTACTTTGAGGGGTTTAGCAATCGTAACGAAATCTTCAGCACCTGTGGACTGTCACTGCTTGTGTCTTCAAGCCCTCCTATAATGTGGTATCTCTTGTCGGCATTGGGTGGTCTCTCAATTGTGTACTGTGGTTATTCGACGCAGATTAAAATGTCGCAAACTATGGTGTTACCCACACTCCCATATGTGCGCAACAGCAGTGCATATACTATAGCTCTATGCCTCCCCCTGTATTTTTAATATAGAGCGGTCTGCACACAGGCGCTATGCTACAAGTACCTCCTAAAAGCGAGCCAAGGATTTGCATAAGCATGTTAAATGTTTGAAGTGTTGAACCTGGCATAATACCGGCTATGTTACAGATGTCCTACACGGACGAAGCAGAGACGCGACATGAGCTCCTTGGCAACGAACACAAGAACACCATGGCAACCAACTCAGAGAAGCTGGAACGCTCTTCTAAACGCCTTGACGACGGGTGAGTTTCATGGTCATCCTCGGAATTCGGAATTAAGCTGGTATTTCATCGTCATCAACAGACTTCTTTTAGGAACGATAATGGTGACACTGACAGTTCATCAGTTGCAATTTTGTGTGCGCGGCGTACAAATAGTTGATTACAGTCTGCACGCCGCGCAAACTCACGCCGCGCACACGAAACGCAACATGTGAACTGTTATCAGTTGCAGTTTTGTGTGCGCGGCGTACAGATATTTGATAACAGTCTGCACGCCACGCAAACTTACGCCGCGCACACAACTGCAGTTCGAACTGTCCCTGTAACGCAGACAACTATATGTGTTTAGCAAGAACTATCCCTGTAGTGTAATGACGTCACTCCTCCCAGGTATCGGATGGCGCTGGAGACGGAGGAGATCGGACAGAACGTGCTGAATAACCTGGCACAGGATCGGGAGAAGATCAGCAGCGCTCGAAACAGGTTGAATTTTGTTAAATTGTCCGGCCCCCACCCGACTACCAGAGTGCAACTGCAATTTGTTCCCTTCGGCGGACATATCGTTGAAACCCCTCCCCTCAATTTGCGAAGGGTCCTTGACGTCTGACCTCCCTCAGGTTGAATAACGTTAAACCCATTTACTATTGGCATTGCTCGATCTTTAAACTCCTATCCCTCAGGTTGAATAACGTTGACAGCTCGCTGACGCAGAGCTCCCGCCTCTTGAACAGCATGTACCGGCGAGTGATTCAGAACAAAGCGCTGATGTTCGTCATCAGTCTCGTTATCGTGGTGATCATATGCCTTGCATTGTACGGCATGTTGAAGTGAAGACATCGGACAGTTTCATATTGACGGAATATTATACCCATAGCTCCCTGAGGATTGGCCTGTCAGCGTGTAGGATTTGTATTGTATCGTGTGCTGATTGGTCGACGTTGGTAAACTAATACCGCATGTCCAATGCATCCCTCGCTGTCCGGTGAAATAGATCGGTGTTTTGAGAATTGATTATTGAGCTAGAAAATGACGGACTTGATTTGTCACATATTTGCGGAATCGTGGATAAAATCTTTACGTTTTTCGTCCTACATTGTACAATGATAATAACTGCGAATGAAATTAGATAGCAGTTCAACCCGGACCCATTAATCGATACGTGCTTTAAAATTGATTTATGTTTCAAAGTTTTTTCGAAAGTTTTAAGTAAATTAAATTATTCTGTGCGATGTGCATTCTTTTTTAGGCTATAGCACTAGCAGGTGTCGCGAGTTCGTCAGCATTGATACGTGCGTACAAATAAATGGTGGTGCGTCCTAAGAACTCGTGACATCTATGCGTTTGATTATAACATTTATTTTGTAAAATAATTAAAAAATATGTTTGTGATTTATATGTTAGAAAAAATATAGACCATCTGTAGATTCTATGTGCCTGTAGAAATTGCGATTTTCAAGGAGGATGAGGTGATCTATTTCAACTTTTTATATCATTTAATGATATTATGAAGGAAAGTGTGAACTAGAGTATTGATTTCGACTTCTTGCTAAAAATAAAATTAGGTGTTGATCACTGTATAATTGTTGAGCGTAAAATAATGGAATTTGAAATTGTGTTACAATTTGAAATGTTACAATGAGATTTTGTCGAAATTGTATTTTATTTGCAAAAAATCAGATGGTTTTTAAGTTGTTCCAATGGACCCGCAAGTTAAATTTCTCGCCATTAAATTTCAGTTTGATTGGAGTGGGACTGGTACTGGGAGTGGACCTGTGATTAAATTCAAATAAAATTGGCTGTTTACAGTTCATGGTTGTGAAATACGTATAAAATAGTATTTGCTTCTGAAGAAGGCAAAAAATACGCGTATTTTTAGTTTACAAATACGTAAACTTTCAATAGATTTTTTTAAAATAAAAATACGTGAAAGTTTATGTAAAATACGCGATTAAATTAAAAGTGATCTAAAATTGAAGACAAAAAATATGGCAATTTTGCCAAAAAATACGTAGCGTATTTTCAGAAAATACGTATTTAACAACCATGGCTGTTCTATGAAACTCAAAGACGATATATTCACGTTTCATAATAAGCACCAAATTAATTTTCAAACAAACAAATTTAACTGAAATATATGTACAATTTAATTCAAAATTTAATTCTAAATAATCAATCAAAAGTATTTCAGTCTTAATTAATTAACAGCAGCCAACAGTGACAGACTCTCCAAAACCTGATCCTAGCTCAATCACATAATCACACTTCATTAACCATTAAATTTGAATCTCGTCTATAAACATAACCCATGTTGGCTGTGTAATTGCCTAGTAAATTGCAATTGCCAATTAAATCTACACTCGACGTTGTAGATCAGTCCAATCTTCACCCTGGTGTCTCAACGACTGATGTGTTTTAATAGAAAATCTTTAACAAGCAGGGAAAAAATTAAATGGTGCTCATTTAAACACGATTCCGTCAACAGGGACCATAAAACCATCATTCGTTCAAATGGAGTTGATCGATCGACCATTTCCATTCCTCGAAAACAGAGGCATTCAACAAAGTGAATAATTCTTCCATCCGCTCCTGGTAGTTCCTTGGAAAACAAAGTTATTCAACAAAGTTATTCCAGTCATTGACAATGAGATAATAGCCGAACCATATAAATGGGACAAGAAACTCGGGACGTGACGCTCAATGTTCATAATGCCCATAAAAATCCGTGTCAATCCAAATGAACGTTAAAAAGCATCGAATGGAAGTTAGTTGCAGCGCAAATAAACGCAGCAAGGATGAGGGCTTCATAAGATTGTCAATCATGAACGATATTTTTCTTCACGTTCCTTCAGAGTACCTGCAAGAAAATTTGTGATGATGTAAAGCTGAGAAATTCAATGTAACTATTGTTAAAGGGAAATAAACTGAATATTTGGGGGAATATTGGGTTAAAATAGAAATAAAATATTCGTTTTCCTTCATAATATCAATGTATTCAAGAAACTTCGGAACGTAGACCAGGAAAATTCATGAGATTACGCCACACTCACTCGGTTTGAGATGGTTCTGTGCGCCGTTAGTGAGCTGCATCACGACTTTAGGAAGGGTAATGAAGGGAAGGAGTAGAGTGGGAGGGATCTCTCTCAACACCCCTCCTACTGCTGACGTAATCCCTGGAAATAGGCAAACAAGTTAGTGGCCAGGTAGCGCAGTGGTTAAGGCATCGTACTTTCAATCGAGAGGTTGGTGGTTCAATTCCTGGACAATCAAATCACTATCGAAGCATTCAATCCTCTGAACTCTCTGAAGTTCAAACTGCAGTCTGCGCGCCTATTGTGTGCGCGGCGCCGCGGCGTAAATTTGCGCAGCGTTATTTATAATTACATGTCTGCTCCGCGCAAACTGCAGTTCGAACTGCCCCTGTTAAACTGAAATCTCATAATAACCTTTGGTGGAGTGGTTGTAAACGGCAGCGTGCTGAATGCAGTTAGCTCGGGTGGTGATGTCTGTCGTAACCAGCTGAAAACAGGAACCTCAGTGACGAAACAAATCATTTGGAAAGGCGTAAAAACAGGGAAACTACGAAATAGGGCGCACGAACAGACTGACGAACTGACAAACATAGAAGGGCGTACAGAAAGACAGACACTCACAAAGGGATACAGAAAAACGACAGACAGACAGACAGACAAGAAGACAGGAAGACAGACAAGAAGACAGACAAGAAGACAGACAGACAGGAATACAGACAAACAGGAATACAGTCAAACAGCACCCAATGAAGCATGCGGACCTGGTAGGCATTAACGAGCCCCTCCCTAAGGTCAGCCGGCTGTTGGAAGGAAGGAGAACTCTTTCTGTGTTGGGAAGGAGACACGAGGTCGTACGTAACCTGGAAACACAATGATTTGTCAGGAAACAGAGCTCTAATTCAAATAGGATCAGATCGGTATTTTGGAGCCAGTTTCAAAAGTTTAGAATTTCCGAACCAGTGGTCAGATATACAGCCGTTATTTTTTGGCAACCAGCCAAATCCCACGAACCTCTGCAACACACTGGATGGAACTGAAGAGTTTTCCAGTGAGTTGAAGGAGCGAGACTGCAGTGCTGTGGGTAAAGCTGTTAGCTCCTCTCTGCAGACCCTTCACTATTCTACCGTCTTCTCTGTACTGCTGTACTGGCAGGTAAACCTGATGAAAACAGCGTGATTTGTTGTTAAGATATGCCAAGAATTGCTGCATTGGTCACGCGAGGAACTACGGAAAAATTGCCCAAAACAATATGAATTCAACACATTTCTTGATGATACATAATAGACCAATGTCGCCACTCTCCACAGAATAACTGGAATACCAGAAGACTCACCAAGTCCATGAGACCAGAGAAGAGCTGAATGAAGGAGTGCATGGGCCCCACCCCTCCCAGGATGGACGGTAGTTGGGAAGTCTTGATGTCGTTAATCCACTGCAAAGTAACCCACTCCGCCAGCCGCGAGTACCCGAGCAGGTCCCTGTCGGGAGGAAACCACCGGTTACCATGGTAACTAAAACTTACCATTCCTCATGGTTAACAGTTCTCAAGAAATCAGGTTACCATTTTTCAAGAAATCCGGTTGCGGTTTTATGTTGCTAAAACGCCCGGTTAACCGGTATATCGGTTTCGGTTAACCGACCGTTTCCCTAAAGCGGTTAATTGCGAAATCAAATTATTCGGTTTATGTTAACCGGTAGTTTCCTACCTGCCGGTAACAGAGCGCCTTGAGCCGCAGCTCGGAGCAGTTGAGCTGGGCTAGCCCAATGAGCAGGTTCGTAACCGGATTGCTGATCATGTTAGTGTCGCCCCTCACGTTCTTCCCTCGGTAATCCACGCGGATGGGAACCTCGGGGGAGAACACGAAGGCTTTGATGAAAGTGGGGGTTTCCTCCTGGGGCGACGCCCCGCGGGAGGAGGGGTCTGTGGAGGAGGGTGGGAGGTCTGTGGAGGAGTCTTTAGAGGAGCCGATAGTGGCGTGACCAATGGCGGAGGTTGCGCCTCCTATTGTGCTCGCCACGGAGGCAGTGAGACTTTGCTGGAGCTCGCTCAGGTTGGTGTGGGGAGTTGGTGACGTCATCACCACACGGGGAGAGGCAGTGTTTACCGTTGCCTTGCCTACGATAGCAGAACTCTTCCCGAAGCCGAGGGGTTCGGAAGGTGCACGTGCAGGAAGCGCCGCGCACTGCGGGCTGGCGGCGGCGGGGGAGGGCCGGGAAGGAGGGCGGCGGTAAGGTACCAGCTCGGACATGTTGTTGAAGAAGGTGAAGATGAAGAGTAGGGCGTCCTGGTCGATATTAAACCGCAGAGGGAGGACTGACACTCGGATTATAGCCTCCTCCGTCAGCTCCTCAGACCTGCTGTGCACTGTCTTGAGTGGAAGGTCGTTAGGGGGACAACTATAGAGGTAATGTGTAAGGGGGACAACTATAGAGGTAATGTGTAAGGGGGACAACTATAGAGGTAGGGTGTAAGGGGGACAACTATAGAGGTAGGTTGTAATGGGGACAATTACAGGACTGAAAGGAACAAAATGAGATGGTCAGATTTAGCATGGTGCCCTTTCAAGGCTACCTTTAAAAACTCAAAAAACAACTTAACACGCCTCAAGCCCACCAGCTTATTTACTTGTTTATTGAAGGTACAGAACTTACGCACCTTAACGCACAGCATAGGGGTCCGGGAAGGTCGGGGATTATCCTCAGTGCTGTACTGATAGAGGAACTTGTTGAAGTTACTAGATCCCATCTTATCCCGTATCTCCAGATCAGTCAGAATCAAGCAAATCCTGGGGTAGGATAGTAGAAGTTGTAGGTTTACAGGAATAAGTTCGGTGAACGAATAAAAACTGTTTCTTTGATGTAAAGATTTAGAGGAGGACTTTCTGAAATATGGTCTGAGGGGCTGTGCATTTGTTGACAAGTGATTGACGAGTTATCACAAGCTACCTAAATATCTGGGGTGCTGTAGACGGATACTGCTCGTATCGCATCTTCATCTTCTGGATGACGAATTCCATCTGTTCTGATTTATTCCTTCCCAATTGAGATGGGTCTTTGGATGATTTCTGACTGTTCCGACGTTCACGATTACTCGATTCACTGAGGTGAGAGGAAGTTTGACTGATTAGATTAACTTAAAAATATTTTGGGAATTAGCGAAGTTGAAAATAATGCAGATTCAAAATACCCCAAAATATTCCCAGGCTCAACCACTCCAAGTAAGGAATAATTGAACCTGAGAGAGTTGGTTCAATTCGTCCATATAAGGAATAATCACCTGAGAGAGTAAGTTCAATCACTCCAAATAAGGAATAATCACCTGAGAGAGTGAGCTCAATTACTCCAAATAAGGAATAATCACCTGAGAGAGTGAGCTCTGTCAGAGCGAGGGGTGCCCGGGAGAGATCCTCCCTCGGAGGGGAGAGGGAAGTCGTTGCCACCGAACATGCTCCACTGCAGAGACAGCTCCTTCACAGTGATACGTGAAATAGGAAGAGGGAAGTGAGGAGGAGCTTTGAGTTGGTCTGTGTCTTCAGGCAAAGTGAGGTGGTCTTCTATCAGGAGAGGAGGAGAGTCTACCAACTTCTTTATCACGAACTGGCCTTTGGGTACCATCGTCTCAACTAGGTCACTGAAGGTAGGGATAGGGGAGGATTTTGAAATCGATGCAGTCGCCACATGGGATTAAACCCCATTAAAAATCGTTGTAGATCGAACTGATGAAATTGAAAAGACATTATGAAAAGACATTATGAAAAGACATTATGAAAAGACATTATGAAAAGACATTATGAAAAGACATTATGAAAAGACATTATGAAAAGACATTATGGCGGTTGTCTACCTTTCCACGACAAAGAACTCCTGATCTTCCTCATCATCTTCCATCGCAGACATCAAGCCTTCAGTAACACTTCCTAGAGTGCTGGGAGACATGGTGGATTAAGAGTTAAGGGTCGAGGGTAATGTTTCAGTGGAATCGATGAATGTTATCAAATTTTCAAATCCAGATTTCAAATAAATTTACGTAGACTTTCACAAAATAAATTGACACATCTTCCCAACCTGTAGGGTGTTTTGACTGACATCGGTAAGTCCTCGCTGATGTCTGCAACTGCCGTGGCGATATCACACACTGTGCCTAGTGTTATTGAAGCTTTAATGAAAGGTGATTGAAATGATTATGAGGGCTCGAAAAAGTCGCGCAAAATTTTGTGTTTTCGATGGAATCTACAAAGCAAGTCGACGCGCGAACAGTGAATCCGCGCGTCTCCTGAAATGGAGCGGTCTACGCACCCTCTGTCATGGGAGAATCGTCAGGAAAGGTGAAGGTCTGCTTGCTGTAAGCCGTGGTCACGTGGTCCCCAGACTCCTTTGCCCCGAGATCTGGTGGCGCGTGGTCTGGCGGCGCCACCTCAGCAGACAGCTCCAGGTGGTCAGGGGTCACGTGACTTGCACTGTTAGTCACGTGACTTGCAGTGTTAGTCACGTGGTTTGTAGTGTTAGACACGTGACTGCTAGACACGTGACTAGACACGTGGTTTGCGGAGGGATCGGAGGAGTTGACGGCTGACTTAACGAGGGAGGGAATGTCCGAGGAGGAGCTGTGTTCTCTGGAAAAGAAGGAGGGTTATAACCAATCGGAGAGGAGAAGTGTTTAAGTCCTGACCAATCAGAGGAGAGAAGGGTTTAGGTCCTGACCAATCAGAGAAGAGAAGGGTTTAAGTCCTGACCAATCAGAGAAGAGAAGGGTTTAAGTCCTGACCAATGAGAGCGTGATATTGGTACCTGATCCTTGTAGTGCGGGGGATGTCTGTGCTGCTGAGGGTCACATCACTCGGCTCGTGCAGGTCCCCCTCACTGCAGCAGTAAAGGAGGAAGTCCCTTAGCGCCGCGCAGCTGTCTGCGCACGTTCCCACGTGCAGCATGTTGTTCTTTATCTCCACCTCCAGCTGCGGACTCTTACCGTCCACCGTTATCAGCATCTTTATCATCAGCTCGAACAGGTCCAGTCCGATCAGCTTCACGTACCCCTCACCTGAGGAAGACCGACTGATGGCGCCACAGAGTGGATAATAAAACAATAAAACACCACAAAGTGGACGGTAAAAGTGAAGTCAGGATAACTGGGGCGTGTTGAACTTATACGTGCGCGACTTTTTCATGCGCGGCTGACTGGCTGGTAATGACAGGCAGAGAGCCGCGCACGATAACGCCACACATGTAAAAGCCGCTCACGAATGAGTTCTACACGCTCCTGCCACGGCATCACAAACCCCGTGATTCCCTACACAGGATCTCACACACCCTACACAGGATCTAACCATTGAAAGGCTGCAGGTTGTTGTCAGGCGCCAGGTACAAGGTAAAGTCCTCCAGCAGAACTCTGAGGGAGGTCACCGCACTCTCCAGCGCCAGGTTGCTGCTCACTCCCAGACTTTGGACTGTTGCCAGGAGGTTCCAGGGAAGGTAGAGAGGCCGGTAGTCCACCGCCAGGTTCCACAGGTGGGTGTGTAGGGAGGTCACCGAGAGGGGCAGTTTGTAACCCGGAACTGCGTAATCCTGGAGTAGGGAGGGTTAGAGGGGGGGGGTTAGAGAGGGGGTTGGAGAGGGTGGGTTGGAGAGGGGGGTTTATAGAGGGGGGGATGGAGAGAGGGGGTTTATAGAGAGGGGGTTAGAGAGGGGCAGTTTATGACCCGGAACTGCGTAATCCTAGGTGAGGGGGGGGGGGTTACCCAGGTATCTCGACCTTTTGAAGCAGGTAGCGTTGAACTGGAGTGGAAAGCATCACAGGATTAGAATTTTATTTGAATTGTAAATTCAATCCTCAACGTTGAAGAATTCGATGAGCTGAAGAGCGAAGTTTTCCTCAGGCGGCTTCATGAAATACCTGAATTTGTTTATGTAACGGTGGTCTTGTGTGAGCGGCGTAAAGACAAAACTGCAGCCACTGTGAATAGCTGAATGTGTTGATGTAATCTCTGTCTTGGCTCCGAAACCTCAATTATTTAAGGGGCAATGTCTCTCACCTGTGACAGATATCCTGAAGAGACAAGGCCAGGGTGATCTCCTTCACATTCTTAGCCTGGTCGAAGTACATCTTGCAGGCGAGGGTGAGGAGCCCGTAGCCCGGCTTCCCAGGAGGCAGAAAGGGGACCAGGTGAGCGGGGAGCGCGGACCTGGGGGAGGGGGGACTAGGTGAGCGGGGAGCGCGGACCTGGGGGAGGGACAGTTAGCACGTGCAGAGGGTGGGGTGAATGTTGCTTCAGGGGAGGGGGGTTTTGTAGCTTCCCAGGAGGCAGAAAGGGGACCAGGTGAGCGGGGAGCGCGGACCTGGGGGGACCAGGTGAGCGGGGAGCGCGGACCTGGGGAGGGGACTAGGTGAGCGGGAGCGCGGACCTGGGGAGGGGACTAGGTGAGCGGGGAGCGCGGACCTGGGGGACAGTAAGCACGTGCAGGAATGGGGGTGAATGTTGCTTTAGGGGGGGGGGGACAGTTAGCTCGTGCAGGGGGTGGGGTGAATGTTGCTTCAGGGGGGGGGGTGTAGCCCGGCTTCCCAGGAGGCAGGAAGGGGACCAGGTGAGCGGGGAGCGCGGACCTGGGGGAGGGGGACTAGGTGAGCGGGGAGCGCGGACCTGGGGGAGGGGGACTAGGTGAGCGGGGAGCGCGGACCTGGGGGGACAGTAAGCACGTGCAGGAAGGGGGGGTGAATGTTGCTTTAGGGGGGACAGTTAGCTCGTGCAGGGGTGGGGTAATGTTGCTTCAGGGGGGGGGGTGGCCAGGCTTCCCCGGAGGCAGGAAGGGGACCAGGTGAGCGGGCAGCGCGGACCTGGGGGGGGGGACAGTGAGCGGGCGTGGACCTGGGGGAGGGGACTAGTTGAGCGGGGAGCGCGGACCTGGGGGAGGGGACTATCATGAAACTAGCGCGGACCTGGGGAGGGGGACCTGACATGGGGGAGCGCGGACCTGGTGACAAAGCACGCAGGGGGACAGTTGCTTCAGGGGGGGATAAATCATGTTGTTTCAGGGGACCCCTTAAATTGCCGTTATATCAAAATACCATGAAATTTATGGATCATACTCACAGTATTTCCTCGAGATTAGAATGTAGAGAAGACTCGGTCAGGGTAGAAGCCGACATTGTAACAGGGGATGCGGTACCGTGGTACAAGGTACCAGTGTCAGAGTACATGAGAATGACATGGTAACTATGGTAACAGGGGATGCGGTACCGTGGTACAAGGTACCAGTGTCAGAGTACCTGAGAATGACAAGGTAACCATGGTAACAGGGGTTTCAGTGGTACCAAACACTTACCAGTGTCACAGTGACCCCAAAATGACATGGTAAACCAATGGCAACTTGGGACGTCACCTGTGCTACTGATTGTTACTTCTCCAAAGTAGGAAGACTTAGGTTCGTTCTCTAAGGGCGCAGGACTCCAGTCAGGCTCCAAAACCGTGCAAGTAGGAGTGTGGGGATCCCCTCTGATGAAGGCATTGAGGGACAGGGGCAGGGTTGCAGATATACGGCTTGAAATGGGACTTAGCAGGGCCAGAGGTACCGTGCAGTTCAGTGAGATCCGGCTCTGAAATGAGGCATTAGCAGGGACAGGGGCTGGAGATGCGTGTTAGTAAGCAGGGACATGAGAATGATGTCGGCATTATCATTATATGGAGTATTATGGCGAGTAGGGTTTAGAAGTGTAAGTTTATCCCGTTAAAATCATATTTTGCATACTAAGAGAAACTTTGCATACTAAGAGAAACTTTCTAGGATTGGTGAGACGGTGAAGCAAATCAGTACCGCCTTTCAAGAGAGGAGGGATTTACACATCAAATAGACGACATGTACGCGAACCTGCTGAATGTTGAAAGAGAGAGAGAGAGCTAACCTGCTGAATGTTGAAAGAGAGAGCTAACCTGCTGAATGTTGAAAGAGAGAGCTAACCTGCTGAATGTTGAAAGGGAGAGCTAACCTGCTGAATGTTGAAAGAGAGAGCTAACCTGCTGAATGTTGAAAGGGAGAGCTAACCTGCTGAATGTTGAAAGAGAGAGCTAACCTGCTGAATGTTGAAAGGGAGAGCTAACCTGCTGAATGTTGAAAGAGAGAGCTAACCTGTTGAATGTTGAAAGGGAGAGCTAACCTGCTGAATGTTGAAAGAGAGAGCTAACCTGCTGAATGTTGAAAGAGAGAGCTAACCTGTTGAATGTTGAAAGAGAGAGCTAACCTGTTGAATGTTGAAAGAGAGAGCTAACCTGCTGAATGTTGAAAGAGAGAGAGAGCTAACCTGCTGAATGTTGAAAGAGAGAGCTAACCTGTTGAATGTTGAAAGAGAGAGCTAACCTGCTGAATGTTGAAAGAGAGAGCTAACCTGTTGAATGTTGAAAGAGAGAGCTAACCTGCTGAATGTTGAAAGAGAGAGCTAACCTGCTGAATGTTGAAAGAGAGAGCCAACCAACTGCTCCCTCCTTTGCTCAGCGGAGCGCCGTATGCAGGCATGGGGGCCTCCTCCTCAGAATCAGAGTCAGATTCTAAACACAAGGAAAGATTTTCAAAGGTTTGAAACAATAATGAAGTAATCAGAATTAATCAGCAGTAGATAGAATGGAAAATCTGATTTTTGGGAAATTTCAACATGATAATATTTAAAATTGTTACCATATTAGTAAATTTTATTCAACCATCTCATCTTTCATCTTGGGATATTTCTATCAACTTATCAAGACAAGGAAATACAAGGAAATACAAGGAATTACAAGGAAACCCAAGGAAATACAAAGAAATACAAGGAAATACAAGGAAACCCAAAGAAATACAAGGAAACCTCTGTGCGCGGTGCTAGTACACATCCTGAATATGTCTGGTTCCACTTTCAGACTGGTATCTTGTACCACGGGGCAAGCTGGACTCCACAGCAGAAGATCCGTCAGCAATCTAGAGGTGGAGAGCATGAGTCATTCTATCTGCATCATCACCTTCAAGTCCAATACTAAATGCATCACTGGTAGAGAACACACGCGGGTTTAGGTGTGCCGTCGCGGTTATACCCCTCGTGCGAAAAACAGCTAATATCTAGATTAGCACACGCACCATACTTCATTAAACAAGAATTGCACCCGTTACCCATTTGCGGGCGCTTAATTTCCCTCCCCCGAGCTTGAAGAAAATAGTAATAGAAACGCGCAATTCTAAATGCATGTGGGACATGGGCAGCTTCGATCCACGTTGATGAGCTTTTTAACAACGCAATTGAATTACTTCACGAAGTTATTTATTTCATAAACTCCGTAGTTTGCCATGGTTTTCACGCAAACAACTATTACTATAGCATTGATGATTCAATTTCATGTCGACGGACGTTGCCCGTCTAGCAATTTTGAACAATTTATGGTGGAAAAACAAATTACTGTATCATGAAATTGTATATCATTATCCAGAGGCGTGCCGTGGGGGTGTTGGGGTGTCCATGTACACCCCGCTAAAATTATTAAAATCAAATTTTATTTTTATCATTTTTCGCGATCGTGCGCGATCATTGTTTTGCGTCCAGCGCTGAAGGCCCCGTTCAGCCAAAACGTCGCGCCGCGCACTTTGTCATTTATCTTACCGATATCTCCTCCGCAATACTAGCGCGCGCAATTGTTGCGCGCGCTGCGCGGCCTAAAACTCTCATACACCCCGTACTACTGTAAAATTGCAATCTCCCTAGGCGTGCCGTGAAATCGGGGTGCCTACTGTTTATTCGCAAGGGTGCCCGTGACACCCCCTGATTTTCAGTTTCGCGCATTCAGTTTGCAGTACACGTACCATTTCCAACATTGTCTTTTAGATTTCGCGGACACTTTTTACTCGTCTCGAATGTTTTGCGACTGATTCTTTCTTTCTTGTGACGGATTTCTAAGATTCAAGACGGAAAAAATATAGTGACAAATACGTTTTAATTAACGTATTAATTGTTGATTTTTCCAGTTTTCTCGATCTAATGAGCCGACATTCCGACGTACCTGTGTTCTGATGTTCCAGTGTTCTTGATCTAATGATCCGATGTACCTGTGTCCCAAGATGTAGTGCTTTAAAGTCTAATGTTCCAGTGTTCTCGTTCTAATGATCTGATGTACCTGTGTCCTATGATCTAGTGTTGCAATGTTCCAGTGTTCTCGTTCTAATGATCCGATGTGCCTGTGTCCCATGATCTTAGATCTAGTGTTGTGACGTTCCAGTGTTCTCGATCTAGTGATCCGATGTAAATGTGCCCAATGATCTCGTGTAGAAGTGTTATACCTACGTACCTGTATTCTCGATCTTATGATTTAACGTTCCTGTGTCCGATGATCCTCATCTATAGTCTGAGGAATTGACAACCATGGCGACAAGCGCATTGGAGCATGTATAGTTCTCATCTTATTTTGGACGAAAAGTCACGTGACGTAACTCAGCAGAGTTATATGGGACACATACCTCACCGTCGTGAAGTCTGGCAAATTTATGCTTTGAATAATGAATTTCATACATCAACATGATATGAGCATTTAAAATTTTGCAAAAAATACAACTTTTGAAACAGTATAATTTGTAAAAAGAGACTTGTTTTAGGCACTTTTTGAGTGCTTTTTTCAACTATTTTTCAGAGGTTTCGCCTGCGGCGCATAGCCTCCGGCGGTTGGGGGGCCCGCCCCCCAAACCCCCTGAGTCACTCGGTCCTGTACACCCCAGATATGCTAACTAGTCCCTCCACGGCACGCCTCTGTCATTATCATGAAATTCGTAGGATGTTACCCTACCCACGCGCGCGGCGCAACGTTCCACATTTGGACGTCACTTTTGATAGCCATCCAGTCAGAAGAAATAGCGCTATTTCTTCTGACTGGATGGCTATCAAAAGTGACGTCCAAATGTGGAACGTTGCGCCGCGCGCGTGGGTAGGGTAACATCCTACGAATTTCATGATAATGATATACAATTTCATGATACAGTAATTTGTTTTTCCACCATAAATTGTTCAAAATTGCTAGAATTTCAAACATTGGTAAAGTGTTGACTCGGCGCTTGAATTTTCGCTAAAATTTGATAGGCTAACTAAAGCTTAACTTGAGCGCGCCACGCATGATGTTGAGCCGCAGCGCCGCGCACAAAACTGGTCGATATACATCCATCCTGATCTTGCGGAGTGAATTGCGCGCAACTGCGCGCGCACAAAGGTTGCTACGCGACTCCACCTGATAGTACCATTGTTGACGAAATCTCCTCAAATATGTGGACATCTTCATCAAATTTGTGGACATATCTCCCTCAAATTTGTGGACATATCTCCCTCGGACTTTCCGGGCACTTTCCAGAAATTACAGTAGTTGTATTGCAAATCTGGACCTGCTATGCACATATCCTATTTCTCAACTTCCCAAACACGATCTCTGCTAACCCTCTCATTTGCCTTTTTGTATTCACAAAAAGGCCAATGGGGAGGGAAAAAATCAATTAGTTCAGTCGAATGCCGAAAGAAAGTAGGAAAATTTGGAGCACAGTTGAGGTAACGATCTAGGATAGAGGAACTCGAAGGTCAGCAATCTGTTATAGAGGACCTCAAAGAAGTGCTTATCCTGGAGATAAATCAGAACTTCTGGGATGTTAAACTCAAGGGAGACCCTGCTGTGGGATTTTACTTCCGATTCAAAGGCGGCCATTTCATCCTTACTTCCAGGCATGATGAGCTGAAAGATGAAAGTGATACTAGAACTTCAGTGGGACGTTCCACAATTTCAGTGTTTCATAAAATAACAAATTGTAATTATGTTCACTTATCTCAAAGGTTTTTTCCAATTCTAAAGTTTATACGATTTGGATCATATGAAATTGAATAAAAATCCAACCAATAATAATTGTGTCTGCTCACCTCTTGAGACTCGTACATGACACGTTTCCGAGCAAAGGGCGAGGGTTTGCTCTCTGGAATGTGCAGAATGCTGTCCAGGGAAGGTGGAGGGGAGGAGGGGGAGTGCTGAGGCAGAATCAGCAGGGATTGGTCTGTGTCTGGAAAGAATAGGGGTCAGTAGGGAGTCAGTAGGGAGTCAGTAGGGAGTCAGTTGGGTGTCAGTAAAGAGTCAGTAAGGGGTTAGTAAGGGGTAAGTAGAGGGTTAGTAGCCTTGCTCTCGGAAATGTGCAGAATGCTGTCCAGGGAGGCGGGAGGGGAGGAGGGGGAGTGCTGAGGCAGAATCAGCAGGGATTGGTCTGTGTCTGGGAAGAATAGGGGTCAGTAGGGAGTCAGAAGGGTGTCAGTAAAGAGTCAGTAAGGGGTTAGTAAGGGGTAAGTAGAGGGTTAGTAGCCTTGCTCTCTGGAATGTGCAGGATGCTGTCCAGGGAAGGTGGAGGGGAGGAGGGGGAGTGCTGAGGCAGAATCAGCAGGGATTGGTCTGTGTCTGGGAAGAATAGGGGTCAGTAGGGAGTCAGTAGGGTGTCAGTAAAGAGTCAGTAAGGGGTTAGTAAGGGGTAAGTAGAGGGTTAGTAGCCTTGCTCTCGGAAATGTGCAGAATGCTGTCCAGGGAGGCGGGAGGGGAGGAGGGGGAGTGCTGAGGCAGAATCAGCAGGGATTGGTCTGTGTCTGGAAAGAATAGGGGTCAGTAGGGAGTCAGTAGGGTGTCAGTAAAGAGTCAGTAAGGGGTTAGTAAGGGGTAAGTAGAGGGTTAGTAGCCTTGCTCTCGGAAATGTGCAGGATGCTGTCCAGGGAGGGGGAGTGCTGAGGCAGAATCAGCAGGGATTGGTCTGTGTCTGGGAAGAATAGGGGTCAGTAGGGAGTCAGTAGGGTGTCAGTAAAGAGTCAGTAAGGGGTTAGTAAGGGGTAAGTAGAGGGTTAGTAGCCTTGCTATCTGGAATGTGCAGGATGCTGTCCAGGGAGGGGGGAGGGGAGGAGGGGGAGTGCTGAGGCAGAATCAGCAGGGATTGGTCTGTGTCTGGAAAGAATAGGGGGAATGAATGTTTGAGGAATTAGCTGGAAATTATAGGGGGAGCAAGTGTTATTGTCATTCGGCAAGGAGTGTTATAGGCACCGATTATTCGGATAACTCACTCGAAATTGTGGACTTAATGTGAAACACCTTCTTGCTACCTGGCGTAACGGTGATCTTGATGTGAGGTATGGTGTCAGGATCTTCTTCCAACACTCCTGCTTGTAGAAAAGAGACGGGATCAGAGTCACTGTGCTCAAGATACTCGCCTGAAATACCGACAGAGTGATGTCAAGACTCAAGAGTGAAGTGGTGTCAAGAGTGAAGTGGTGTCAACTTTCAAACTGATGTCAGGGGTAACGTGGTGTCAAGAGTCAAATGTGATGTCAGGGGAAGTGGTGTCAAGAGTAAACTGGTGTCAAGAGTGGAGTGGTGTCAACTTCCAAACTGATGTCGGGGTAAAGTGGCGTCAAGAGTGAAGTGGTGTCAATTGTCAAATCTGCTCTCAAGAGTAAAGTGGTGTCAAGAGTGAATGTTGTCAATTGTCAAATGTAATGTCAGGGGTTAATGATAACTGTCTAAATGTCCCTTCTAGGGTACATTTTCAAAAAAAATGTACCTTCCATGGTACTTTTTACAAAACATGAGTTATCTATGTTTGGAACAAGTTTTTATGGTTTCAATTTTGCCTCACACTCTCTGTCAATGGTGTAGGCAAAACCTGGAACAATTCCTCTTGTTGCACTGGCCCCAATTTTTTCTGCAATTGATGTTGAAATGGAGTCATTTTCAAAACCATAAAAACCGGCTTCATAATTCCTTCGTTATTTTAACCTTCTGCTAAAATCCTGTGAGGTCTGGGCTTATTTTATTTCAAGGGAGACACTAATAGCACAGTATTTGATGAAAAAATTCTATGCAAATTCATCACTTCATGTTATATCTTGCCCATTTTGAGTACTGCCCCAAAAATGACCAATTTCGTATTTGCTGTTACTTATTGCACCCTTTACAGATATGGGCAGCCTAAAGTTTTCATGAAATATGACAGTAAAAAGAATGATTTCAAAAACAACTGTTTTTCTATATCATATATCTTGAAATTCTGGGAACAAGAGGACATGTTCAAGAGAAATGTTCCTCCTAAGGGACATTTTATAGTAGTTTTGCTTCACACTTTAACATGTTTAAATCAGCTCACTGGTTAAGCATAATTACTTTATGTTACATATAAAAGCTTATTATTCTTAAGAAACATCGGTGCATCTGGCCCTTTTAAAAGGAAACGAGAAATTTTAGGTTGAAGAATTTGAAAATGTCCCCTAGAAGGTACATTTCGATGATGATAGAAAATGCCTGATATTCCGTCCCTGCCTTGATTCTGAAGTTGTTTCTGTGTTACAGGATCGTGTAAGATGCCTAGTGATGACAAATAACATGTACTGATACCTTTCACTGGAAGAAATGGATCACAATTTTGAAAATTGATGTTGAATATTCAGCACTGCTATCTAAATTGCTCTAAAATGGCAAATAAAATATTATTAAGCCTTCAATTTTCATTGAACATGGTTAACTGAAGATCACTGTAAAAGATACATGTTAGTTTTCACTGCTTCTGACTTTTCACTATGGAAAAATAATAAAATGTCCCTTCTAGGACCCATTTTGAAATGGCAAAAATTTGCTTTCATTGGGTTGATTTTTTATTAAAGTTAGTTCCTTGAGTCAAAAAGTGGTTGATGATAGATTGTTAGTGTCTTGGCTCATCAAAAACCATGAAAACCATTTCCAAATGTACGAATTGGAGTCCATGGAAGCATTGAAATACAATATTTGAAAAATTTATGTTACAAAAAGGCCTGTACAGAATGAAATTTTCAGAATTACCTTTCAAATTGTGTCATGTTTGTGGCGTATAATACTCAAAAAATATATTTGAAACTTTTTCATAAAAACCGAGCGTAATTTACCACTTTAAAAGGGTCATATGCTTTGAAGCATAAAATGTACCCTTGAAGGGACATTTTGGACACCTTTTCATTTTGCTATAATCCACATTTCAGTGATCTGAGCGCCAAGAAAATCATTTGTAATGATAGAAAAAGGGTAATGAGTCAAGCAGAGCAAATTTTTGGGGGCTCTCGATTCACCCTATGTCCTAAAACTCCAAATATAAATGAAAAGTAAATATTTTTTCATTTTTTCAAAAAAAATACGATTTTGAGGTCAAAGCATATCTGAGTAATCAATGTTGACCAGGAAAAGTCAACATTTCTTATTTGAAATGGGCCTTGTCTGTCAGAAAATTGAAACTGCGTAATCTTAGCTCCTCAGCTGAAGGAGATAATACTCATTCAATGATGTTTGGTAAAAAGGGGCCTGTAGGGTACAAATTACACAGACAGCTATCATTAAGTGTTGTCAAGAGTGAAGTGGTGTCAAGAGTGAAGTTTGGTAAAGTCAGCCTACGATCTACCCACAGTTTAGTTTGGTGAAGTGCGCCCCGATCTCGCTGTTCTCTCCCCCTTGCTTGGAGTAGGAGAGCCGCGCGTGGTCCACGTGCATCACCACGTAGTCCGCGCGCAGCGAGGGTATCCACCACGTGCGCTGCTCTGCTGGTCTCATGTCCGGAATGGGAAATCTGGAGAGGAATAAATAAAGAATAAAAAATAGAATAAATAATAATAAATAATAAATACATAACATGAGGGTATCTCGAATGCAATTTCTTTTCAGCAAGAATATGTGTTCTTTAGACAGCAAGATTATGTTTTTGTAAGAATCAGGACGTGTAGTGAGGAACATTATTAAAATGTAATTAAGACGCCGTGTTTCTTGTGAATTTGTGGTAATTGGAAACAGCTTCCTTCTCATCACGCTAAGACTTCTTCACAAACTCATATTGTACGAATCTAAATGTGATGGATATGTTCGAGCAGGTAGCAGTGGAGTTAAACCGCTCCAGATAGTCTTTCTCTGAGTCCCAGTAGTTATCTTCTATTACTTTATCGTAGATATTCTGTCGGACCTGAGGGATTTTACTCCAGAAACTTGCTGAAACTACGAACATCCACAGAAACAGCGATTACCGAACACAGTCCACAGATAATTATATTAAGCCCCACACCATTGATAATGGTGTTCGGTTTTCTGTCGAAAGCGTCTCCTCTGACCTCTCCCGACTAATGAAAACCGCACCATGCTAGCAGTAGGCAAGTGTAGGTCCTGTCCAGGCACAGTGGGAAGGTGGACGCTTCTCTTGGAGGGTGGCTTGTGGAACACACCAACTCGTTCCAGCATAGTGATGTCAGCTATCAGAGACACGTTGCCTAGTTCCAGCGAGCAGCTAGTCACCAGTTCCTCGTTCTGAAGGAAAGTGGTGAGGGCAGAGAAAAAGGTTTACAAGGGTTATTCCTCCAGATTATTATGCTCTGAGGGTTATTCCTCCAGATTATTATGCTCCGACTTTTGGATATATGAACTTGTTGAATGTGATGGTATCGTTATCATATCTGAGTTAAGTTTTGATGGAACTAAAATATCACTTTTTCTCAATTCAGGGGCTTGTTTGTGTACTCAATAATCATCCCATGTGCCACAGACTTAATGCGTGAACTTGGATCGATCGATTGATCGAAGGAGGGATCGATTAGGGCGCACAAGAAGGGATGGAATAATACCCGCAATTCAGTATCAATTACAGTATATTGTGCGCTTTAGTGATCCCCATGAAATTGATCCACATGTACGTATATGTGAAACACTCCCAATAAAATACCAGAGATACTTTCCAGTTCCAGTCTAAGACATCAGAAGTTTACACTCGCCAGATCTGGCTAGGGACCAGGTCCCTCTGACCATTGCGTACTCACTACTCAACTCGTCAAGGATTTTAAAACTCTCAGCACAAATAATCGAGTTATATCCCAGCCAGGGGAGGGTCAATGTCCTCCCCCAGTCACCCTTAGGAATGCCTACCTGGTAAATCAAAGTGAATTATGTAGCTAGTGCTGAAGTCAAACGTGAAGCATTCTGAAGTTTTATACTGTATGCGCAGTTGACCAAATTTCTCCAGCCTCTCCGCTTCCAGAGGGAAAGTTTCAGCAATTCTCTCGCCATTGACTTTCACTTCGTATGCTTCTGGGGTAATCCTCACTTCCACTTCGTTATCTGGATCGAGCGCTGGCATGTCAGAGAATTTCCCATCCTGCCAGCTACTGCTGATTTTTTCGAACTGTGTAATTTGACTCTGGTCGGGGGATGAATTAGTGGTTTTACTCTGAATGCTAATCTGTAGAAAATGTCGCCATTTTCTTTGCTAAGAATGTCGAAGTTGGTCTGGCAGTTGTTGTCGTAATCTCCCGTGAAAGTAGCCTGGAGGTGGAACTTAGTCCAAAGTGTCGGTGCCTTATCGGGCTCGAAGGTGTATGTTGTAGCCGTTTCTTCCACCAACATATCTTTAAACGTTTGGCGTGATCCTGAATGACAGAAAGCAGTGAAAGATGAGGCAATGGACTCTATGCTTCCATGGCTCCATCGGATATCCTAACTGTTAACAGTCTTCTTTATAGTTTTTGATCGTAATTAGCACATCCTGCACCTGATTTTCGGATGATTCTGCAAACTTAGATTTCCGTAAGTCCATAGACGAGAAAACTTCCAAATAAACTTGTAAGGAATCCTTCAATGCAGGTTGGTAGTAAAATAAAAGTAGAAAAAAGCTAAGTATCTAAATAAAGTAACTCGATTATCACTATTCCAATCCTACTTTACCCTGAATGAAGTTTGTCTGCAGTAGAAGAAGGACGAGAGAAGTTACTTTAGACGTGACGAACTTCTGCCTTGAATGTCGCATGAACGAGCGCATCATGGCTATCAGTCAGTCTAGACTCTAAACGTTGATACTATGGAACTTAACCAGCTAATAAAATATTTGAGGCAATGATTTTTGGATAAAAGCAATAGATGTGAGTCGCATTGCAATTGAAAATAGATTGAAAAAAAACGACCTCACCTCACTGTATCAAACAAGTATAAATTGAAATGAGCATCGTTGGACGAATGTCGCTCGGTGCCCTTTAAGAATTAAAATATTCAGATTGCGTAACGAAAGCGGGGCGCCAGTGTGATGATATTACACTGGCACCCCGCTGTCTTTACGCAATCTGAATATTTTAATTCTTAAAGGACACCGAGCGACATGTGTCGCTCACATATGTGAACGATGCTAAGGATATCTTGAATTGGGGGCTCATATTTTAGATGTTATTGAGATACTCGCTATTTACATAACAAGGCCGCGATTCAAGGGGGGGGGGGGGGGTTCTAATTCTATCACAAACTCTATTTAAGGTTGTTTCGATCCCTCAGCGGACTTTTTGCCCAAGTCTTTCTCCCTGTCTCGCACCAAAACACCCCAAAGTGCCCAAAATCCCCTGGGTGTGGGTGGGAGGTGATTTACAGCTCCATAACATGATTACTCCAATCAAAATATTCATGCAGTTGTTATTCTCATGTTTTTGAGGAGAGAACTGAGTAACTCCTCACAAGAGCTTGGTCACAGAGTTAAAGTATGTGCATAAATCAAGGACTACTTAAACTAACCTCTTGAATTATCATGTTAATTGCATAATTACAAGTTATTTGCATATTACGCGTGATATTATGAGTGTCAGTGATAGGATATTCCTTGTGATAAGCACCCCTTTTAAACTGTTCAATAACATATACAATTGCAATGTGTTATTAAGATAAAATGAAATGGCGGACTGCATCAATTTGCAGAGCCGAGGAATGGCCACAATGAGGAATTGAGCAATGTCAAGGAGGGGAAAGCTGCAGAATTAGCATAATTTATTCTTTTATGAATAAATTATGTCATCATAATTTATGTTTCTTTTGTTGAATTCGCTATTGGTCCGATGGTCCCCTTACTTAGGAATGCAAACTATATAATATTCTAACCTTTCAAAGATTGGTAACGATGAGTTTGCTCAATTGTTAACTATTGTCCTAGAAGGTTCGAAGGTAAAAGAGAAGAGAATAGCAGAACTGGCGTACAAATATTATGATAAGTAACTCTACTATAACTTTATATTCCTCAAAAACTCGAAACTTCAACCTGGACATTACTACCCAAAATTGGCTTCCCCACCCCCCTCAATGCCATCTACTATTGCGAAGTGTTATTATGACAATAAAATGGCAAACTGAATCGTTTTGCAGAGCCGAGATTTAACCATTATAAGGAATTGAGAAAGGTTTAGGAGGGGAAGGCTGAGTAATTAGCAGCTTTATTCAGGTGATTGCCATTATGCTGGGAAGTTTATTAAGATTATATCACAATCACTATTCAATGCTTATCAAGAGACTGAAAGGGAAGCTTCATTGAACTTCACTCATTACCAGACAATTATCACAGTTGCATTGTTATCATAATAGCGGCAAAGTCACGTGACATGGACAGCTGGCAGATAATAAAAATCCGCAGATTCGTACAATCGATGAGTAACAATGCATTCACATTATGCGGTGTAGAATTTGGGAGAGAAATGTTTAATTTCCAGAGCTCCTTGACGCTGTAAAGAGAATCTAGACTCCACCATAACAATGGGTGCCAGTGAGATTTGAATTTGATGAATAATGAATATGTTAACGGAATTGAGGACATGTCACGAAATCATTACCATGAACTGTGAACCCCAGATAGTGGCAACTGCTAAATGTCGTGTTTTATCACACAATCTAACTTGATCATCATTCATCACAAATAAAACACTGAGAATTGAAGTTTACGCCATATCCTTATTAAGTATTCAGGCCTATATTTGCATCCCAGTTCCAATAGCTGAGTCGCGATGTATATACATCGATTTAAATTGTTTTCAAAAATGCAAAATTTTCAGGAATATTATACCCTGTTACGGTAGACAATCTAAAGTAATTCAACAAAAGTCTTACCTCATGTTTTTTATTCAGCACAAAACATTGACTGACCGATGAGGCAGACTTGGAAGTAAAGTTCAGGGCCGGGGATGTGGGGTGGTAAATGGATCCGGTCATTGCTTGTGTCTCTTGCTGATCTAGCAGCATCACCTGAAATAAATCACTATACTTTGATTATTAGTAATCCGCCGGTTACGTCATCTTTTGTAGCGCGACAAAGATTGTGAACTTCAATCGAAAGCGCAGCTTTACTTCTACTAATTGGTCGACAAATCCGAAATGCGGCGTAAGGAATTCGCGTGATTAAAATGTTAAAAAGTTGCAGTATTGTAAGAAAATGATTTCGCGCGTTACGTCTACGACAATTAACTCTGTGACGAAAAGCACATGACTTACCGTGAAAGTTCTTGTTATGAAGATGAGACATGGAAAGTTGCCAACCTTGACTAACTGTCATCAAACAATATTAACATTAACTTCAACATTATGTATACCGAACCATCAGTTGATACTGTTTCACCGGTCACCCTGACACCAGAAAATAGCCTGACACCAGTTCACCTTGACACCACATAACTTCAACAGTTGACACCACTCAACTCTGACACCACTCACCGGCTGTATGCTAGGTGTCTTGATGTTGGTCTCAGTGAGAGAACTGTAAAGGACCTCTTCTATTTCACACCTTGCTATAGATAGAGTAGTGCTCGAATCTATCTGAAATGGTACCTGGTTTAGCAATAGGCCACCCAATCTTTCTCCAAGCAATAAGGAAGAAATAAGAATGAGTGGATATTCATAAAACTTCAATGCGTGCAATCCATGCATTTGACAGGCAAATGTGAGTCTGCAAGTGGTTGAGTAGTTGATAAGTAGAAGCATGGGATATTAAGATGGCAGTGAAATCAAATGAGAATGTCACTAGATAGTAGATATGGACAGTCATGAGCAATCGTGAATTTATTGAAGTACCATCATTATCAAAATTTACCACAACATAAACTCGACTGCAAGTTGGCATTAAATCAATGAAATGAAGCTTTAACTCACATGTTGGGCACTGGTCATCAGCTCAAGTCTGAAGGTTGTGTTGACGCAGTTCATGAAGAGGTGGTCATGTGGACAAACCTGAGGATTTCAATACATTTTTCAAAGATTTTATCTCTTTTATCTACTACTTTTTTCATCTTGATCTTGGTTTACATCGTGATCTTCTTATCTTATTATTAGTGCGGAAAATAGAAGGTTTCGAGCGCGAAATATAAATAAGATGCATGTTTCGTTGATCAAAATCAGGAGACATTAGCATCGTGAACAATTTTTCCAAGAATCACCTTATTAAGAACACTCCTAATCTTATCGGCATCACTCGCATAGTTGTTGGTCACAACTTGAGCGATTTCAGTGAAGTAGTTGTTAGACAGAGTAACTTGGGGCGAAGTCAACTCTCCCTTGACACTAGCTTGTGTCATGTTTTGGTGAAGTAGAGTCAGAGCAACGTATCGGACATTTAGTTGTACCTGCAAGCAATGATTGGGGAAAGTGAAATGGGAGGCATTGATGATACATATTATGTCAGTTGTGCCTGCAGGCAATGATTGGGGAAATGGGGGCATTGATGATCAGACACATTTGTCAGTTGTAACTGCAGGCAATGATTGTGGAAAGTAAAATGGGGGCATTGATGATCAGATACATTTGTCAAGTTCAACCATGTGTTCCATTCGAATTTCTAACTTTTTAACAGAATCCATGAGAGATAAACCGGACTACAATGTCTTAAAGTCATGAACTCACGACAATCTGATCTTCCATCAAGTCGGTGTGTTTGGCAGGTTTCGCAGGTTTCTTACCACTCCCCACTCCAGCCACCACTCCCCCTGGCGTTGTAGCGTCCACAACACTTCCCAGCGGTATACTCTACGGAGAGTGGCTAATTGAACGCTATGGTGGTCTACAACCATACACAACATTAATTTACTGTACAGACTCCTTTTAAGCGATCCACACACACACGCGTCATGAATAGCAAATTACCGGTTATCATTTCTCAATGAATCCAGTTCCGGTTGGCTAAACACGTGGGGTTAACCGGTATTTCGGTTTCGGTTCGGTTAACCGAGCGTTTTCTCAATGGAAACACTGAACCTGCATGTCCGTATCAAGAGGAGGTAGGTCGAGGGAAGGGAAGTTCCGAGTGTTCATCGAGTAGAAGAAATCGCTGCTGCCTTGTTCTTCCGGGGGTCGGTATAACGTCTCATCCTTTGGTGTGACGTCATTACCAGGCGATATAGTGGGGCGTTGATGACGTCATTACCAGGCGATATAGTGGGGCGTTGATGACGTCATTATCAGGCGATAGAGTGGGGCGTTGATGACGACATTATCAGGCGATAGAGTGGGGCGTTGATGACGACATTATCAGGGGTTAGATTGGAGATTTGATGACGACATTATCAGGGTTCAGAGTGGTGAGATGATGAAGTCATTATCAAGGATTAAACTAGATCGGTGGATCTGATACTTACCTTAGTCAGGTTGTTGTACAGCTGATTCTCCACCTGAGCAAAGTCCTCATTGTCCATTCTGTGACATCGTACAGGCGCCCGGTCCTTTCTGCTGTCTGTGTGATAGAGTTGATGACGTCATCATCATGGGTTAGAATGGTGAGTTGATGACGTCACTATCAGGGGTTAGAATGGTGAGTTGATGACGTCATTATCAGGGGTTAGAATGGTGAGTTGATGAGGTCATTATTTCCTGAGTTGATGACGTCAGTATTTCATTAGTTGATGACGTCACTATTTCAGGGATACCAGAGTACTTTGATTTGCAACGATCTATTTCGCAAACGTTATCTGTGGGTTAATGAGCAGGGCGATAGAAAATTCTATTTCTACGTTATTTCATTGGCAGTGGGAAGGAGGAGTGCTGAACCAGTGTAAAGCACTATAATGTTTAGTACCTGTGAGTGTTGTGTTGATGCTCTGTATCAGATCAGATAGCATGTGCACAGTATGAGGAGACAGCATCGCATGGATACTTCCAACGTTACACTCCATATCCAGCTGAAATAAACTGCGTTATCTGGGGAGATGGCATTGTTTGGGGGGGGGGGGGGGTTAACGATGTGTGCCGTAAAACAGAGTTTTGATGAATTAACATTAAATATTATGGCTAATTTTTTATCAAAACATAAAATAATACTATGAGGGAGTGATTTCTGTGCACCTCACTTTTCAGCATTTCAAAGTGCTACCTTTCACTACAAATCAGGACTCAGGACCCTATCACTAACAGAGGACCCTACCAAGTTAACCGAGGACCCTAGCCCTAACAGGGGACCCTATCAAGTTAACAGAGGACCCTATCACTAACAGGGGACCCTATCAAGTTAACAGAGGACCCTAATTACCAACAGGGGACCTATCAAGTTAACATATCTCACACTAACAGGGACCCTATCAAGTTAACAGAGGACCCTATCACAAACAGAGGACCCTATCAAGTTAACAGAGGACTCTATCACCAACAGAGGACACCATCAATTTAACAGAGGACCCTATCACTAACAGGGGATCACTAACAGGCACAGAGGACCCTCATCACCATCAAGTTAGAGGTCCCTATCACTAACAGGGGACCTATCAAGTTAACAGAGGACCCTATCACTAACAGAGGATCTAACAGAGGACCCTAAGTTAACAGAGGACCCTATCAGGAGGATCCTATCATGACTAACAGAGGATCACTGTAATGTAACAGAGGACCCTATCACTAACAGGGGACCCTATCAAGTTAACAGAGGATCCCTATCACTAACAAAGGACCCTATCAAGTTAACAGAGCTAACGGATGGACCTTAAGTCCTAGAGTAGGTGGAGAAGAAAAAAATCATATTAGTTTTGATAAGGTTCGGTGGCTATGTAGCTACTTGAATCTCTATTTTTGTGCATTTTCTACAAAATAGAAGGTCGTATGGCTTCAAAACCATCATATATCCCCAATAATTAGGTGATCGTGGTTATTTTGACCTGGTTGGTTCATGCCAAACTCCAAAAGGAATGAAAGTTATGATTTTTACCTTCGCGGATGACGAAAAATCAGTTTTTTGACTTTAACTCGAAAACGGAAGGTCTGAGGGCTTCAGAACCATCATCCGCCTGCCATAATGTGCCCATTGCGGTCATTTTAAGGTGGTTGGTTTGCTCCCAACTCCAAAAGGAACCGGAGTTACAGCCGCTTAACCGTGCGAAAAATGGGCGTGGCCCTAGCACCCCCCATGACGTCGATTCACGGAAGGGCAGTTAATTTTTCTGATAAAGGACAGTTAGAACTACCAAAAACCGTTGAGCAACTTTGTCCACTCGAATGTTGCATACTGACTTGGTCTGGGCTACTGGAGTACTTCATGAGCATGCAGAATTGCAAAGAATTCATAAAAACTAAGCTACAGTAGAGAGATAACATAAGAAAGCATCACAGCCATCTACCTTTGCGAGTTTGTCGACTTGCTTGAAAGCACTTCCACCACTCTTGAAGTTGTTGGGTGAAGGAGTAACGGGGGTGGAGGTGGGGACTGTTTGCTGTTCGGGGGTCAGGTACACGCTGGGGTCCTGCTTGGCTCCTGGCCAACTTGACTGAGAGGTCGGGTGCTGCTTCTGGGGGACCACCACATTTGGGGGATGGAACTTGTAGCTGAAAAGAGATAGGGGGTAAGAAAGGAGTAAGTGAGTTGTGAGATAGTAAGATGGGGGTGAGATGAGATGCAAAATTGGTTTTAGATGGAGAAGATAGGGTTGTCAGTTGGATAGAGATTAAGGAGTTCGTCATTCAATTTTTGTTAAGACACTTTTACCACTAAAGCACTAAGCATCTTTCAAAATGCACGTTATCTTGGAGTAAACTTTATCAGCTTATAATACTAATCTAGGTCTACTACGACTCGTTTGCTGAAAATGAACATGACATGCTCGAAGAGTATTTTCTCTGATTGAATGAAGAGCTCATGAGGGTGACCAACGACACAGTTTTCATCTCTTCACAGTGAGTGAAGTGAACTGTAATTCGACGTGTGATAGAATAGAGTATGCGCGATGTGCAGCAGCAGTTATATGAAAATTTAGACGGTGTTGGCCGGTCAATTAATCAGAGCTCACACACTTTAATATAGAATATATTCAGGAGGTGAGCTTTGAAATAACGTTATCTCTTGGTAGGGGGAGAAGCACTTGTGTGCTGAGAGCAAATTAAACTTACAATATCGCGTGCACTGTGCTGGTCAGGTGCACGCACACTAATTGATTAATAAACGACACAACTCCAATAACAAATCATCTCGCAGCAAACTGCTCGACTTCCCCTGTTTTCAGTGACGCTCGTGCGCGGACACCTCGCACGCCACTGAAATCAATCCTAAACGCTTGAAAAATTCCTATGTCAGAGCTGGTGTCTTGAAACCAAAAGTGACTTTGATTAGGTCAGAGTGAATAGGATAACTCGAGATCTTTAAATTGAGGGGGTTTTAGTATAGTATCAAAGACATGCACCATTGCCCGTTTAAGTGCAATAAAATGGGCGTAGTTTATCTTGTCTGGAAATGAATGATGGACTATGACTATCAGTGATCACCAATCATTTATCCATTTTATCCATTTGGTTAAATGGTAAGCTGATGTTATTTCCATACAGTAAACCTTTTCAGAATATCTAAAATGAATTAAATCTTCAATGCTCGAAACTAGCCTAAAATCTTAAAAGAACTCAAAGTAATTTGTTCGTGGTCATAAAAGTTAACGCCCTCGCTTTCCATTAGCAATCACAAACCAATCAAATGATAGACCTAAAAATACTTCCTATATAATACGTATACCTAACACGATCATAACCAGATCTATTTTTAAAGGAACAGCCAAGCAGTCAGATTATTCATTAAATTTATGACGCTTATCAGTCGGCGATTTTAAATCAAAATGTCAAATCTATATCCCTGCAAATAGAGCAGCACGTGTGGTACATTATATTGCTTGCTGGTTGTCTGCCATAATATTTATTAATTGTATTGGAGAATCGTCGTACATGGGAGTTGATTGAAAAGTGCTCGACCTATAAGCAGTAAATAGATTGAAATGGCAGGGTAAGGGAGCAATTTGGAGATATGATATCGGTTGAAGGCCACGTTCACTGGCTTGATGGTGTGAAATACAGTAATGGGTATGGTTTTTGGTCGCAGTTCAGATCACAAGTCTCATGAATCAGAATGCATTAATACATCGCAGCCCACAATTTTATTAGTTGACAAAAATGCTCACGTTTTTTCTTAAATTTGGAAAGGATAATACCTTGTCTTCACTTGAAGAAAGATTAGATTTTTCATGCATGGCTGATGTAACGATTCTCACGAAGCAAAGGTATGTAAATGTTGAAAGTTACTCGAGTGTTTTATTATCATTCATCTATTCAGAAAAATTTCAATATTTTGGGTATTTTTCATGCCCCATAATGAAGGCAGAACCTATCTTACTTTTGGCCATTTGACCGAATGACGGCAGCATAAATTTTCACATGCGCATTTCACAGCTCTTCAAATCATTCGATTGCATCTAATAGCTTAATAGCGAATCACTGTATTAGATTGAATATTACCAAAATTTACGCCGCATGTAAAACCTATTAAAATTCTGATCGAACAGCAAGAAAATTGCTTTTCAAAGAATATGTAGGTGTTTTGACAGCTTGGCGTAGAAACCTATCGCTGCAGTTCAAGCATAATAACCAAACCACATCAGAATATTATTACCATTACCAGTGTCTGACAGATTGGAATTTGTAGGTGCGGTAGCGGTCAAGTCTGATTCGCGTGAGAAAGTGAAACATAGCTAAGTTTACACGTTTATGCCTTGTAAAATGTGTCCGAATGAGTGATAATGGCGAATATTTTCACGCCAAATTGATAGGTGCACGCCTAATACCTCACCCGATACCACGCCCGGTCACACACCCTGTACACGCCCTGTGCCCACCCTGATACTGTGTAATGAAATGAACCTCAATGCTGTGTGTTCTCTGTTGATTGGATTGAATGCGAGGGCTGGGTAAAGGGAGGGGGAGAGAGAGACTTTGTGTAACTTATGTGTGATTTGTGTGAATGTGTTTGTGTGTCTGTCCGTTCATGTATCAGTCTGTCAATCAATATCTTCCTGTCTATCTATCAATTTATATCTGTGGAGAGGTGATGTCTGTCCTAGATGGAATTGGTATTGGCTCTATCGACTCTCATGTGTGCAATAGCTGAAAGTTTTGAGATGAACTTTTTGGCTGAACTCCATGACTCCATCATAACATCATATCGAACAGCGACTCTCAAGCTGTCCAAAACCACTGACCACATCTGTTTAATTCTAAATTGAGAGAATTAAGTGGTTCCAGTACATTTATTATTCAATTGCTTTCAGACTGCACCTCGATTTAAAATCTCTACTATCCTCCCGACACCCCTGGATACGACAGCTATTATTATTATTATGTCTTTCAACAACTCTCATTCATCCATCACTTCCTCTACTACATTTGATCAAGACTGTATCCCCCACAATTCGTTAAATTGAGATTGATCATGACATTCATGTCAGGGAACCACATGAATTCAGACAGTTTAGCGTATTAATAAGAAGATCCAAGAATTATGTCACATCCGGGACCATGAGATCACTACAATCCATTCTGCTTTAAGAATTAACAAATTATGTCATGCAAAAGATATATTCCCATCCCTTGCCCCACATTAATTATATTCGGAAAGATGCTCGGCCGCGTGCCAGCAGATTCAGCTCTTGGCTATAATGAGGGAGGACCCTAATGTTCAGCTGGCTAGATCGTCTACAATAACCAAAGTTTAAACGTCCCAATCACCCACTTTCAGTTACTGCACCCCATTTTCTTTTGTCCCTCAAAGTTAATGACTGTAGTATGCTGGTCAGGTCCCCCAATTAGCATTTACCCCTGATTACCCCGTTATTATCAAAGGAAGATGCTCAACTAATTAACCTGATCTTCTACCTTGAACTCTTGAAAAAGAGAAAGGGACGCACACAGTACGCTTTGTATTATCTAGAGCCGGAAGAGACCATCATCGGATGGGGCATGGAAGTAGTGTGCTCTTGAACCAAACATGAATGGAAATTGGGGTGAAGTGCAACCCATGTCACCATATTCTCTGGCTCATTGGACTTCTCCTAACAACAGACTGCTGTCTCTGAAAGCAATTTGAAACACAGGACTTTCAGGCGGCGCTGTATCCCAATGGACAATCGGTCTCAAATTAGGTAAAGATATTTCAAGTGCTTGCTCCCCAGAGGGGGCAAAGAGGAAGTCGAGGGTTGAGGGACAGATAATTTGGAGATGGTTCGTACGGACCAGATGAGGGATGAAAACGTGATGTGAGGGCGGGTGGAAGTTAAGATTTTCGAGTTAGTGAACAGAGGCCAGAAAATGGTTCTCTACAAGGTAGAAGGTAGAGACTTATCATGAGGAATGATATGTTCGAGTCAGGGCAGAAGGGAAAGTGAATTGGCTGAGTTAATCAGGACTGAAGAAGAGGGGGTGAAATGGTGGAGTAAGTGAGGACACCATGTCCCCACTCTTTCTGTTATCGCGAGAACTTTCCACCACACTAATTACAAGTGTGGCATGAACCCATTGACATTATATTAACACCCGAACCCCTCCAAGTTGCTCCTTCAATAGCATGACGTGACTATCCGGGGACTATCATTAACGGGGTGTATTAATAGTTGCAACAACTGTAGCAGAGCACCCGTATTCGGGTCATGTGAACCAATAAAAAAGGTAGTTTTTGCACGTTGGACGGTGCTAAGGATTCCTGTTATATGCAGGGAGATAGGGCCTCTGCCCTCGGTTCGCATGCTATTATCGGGGCTCAGTGACACCAATCAACAGCTCGTTACTGTGCTATTGGTTATCACTTGGCACTGATAACCGGGGAGTAGGATGGGTGCAGTAGGATGGGTGCAGCAGCACTAGTCCATCACGTCTATCTGATTAGGTCCCCCATTGTAGGATCGGGGACCACAGCAACTGATAACGGATTATAATAGGGGGAGAGAGAGCGTGTGTGTTGCTATTTTCATACCTAACCGACACAGCTCATTTAGTTTTATCATCTGTAAAATATGATAGTTGCAGGAGGAGGGGAAGCAGCACTAACTGTCATCCGGCATACACGACCGGGTTCCCGGATTAATAAGTGTCTTAACTATTTCCCACTTACATAAACAACCACAAATATGTTATAAGTACGTGGCAGAGTTTCTAAAATACACAATTAGGTAGAGTGTCTCTGGGAACAAAAGAGCTCTCAATAATAATATAAACTGCCGACCATTCCTCTCCCTCCCTCCCTCCGGAAGAACACACACAATGAAATATATTTATACTTTTATAGCAATGAGAATTAATGTAGAACTCTCGTTCCGTGAGTGATTGGGAGGAGAGGAGGAGTGTCCACGTTTCTAGCAGCACCAGCACCAGCAGCCCATGTAACAATTTGCAAATATATAATAGAGGTATGCCTGCTGCTGCTGCATTCTTGGAGGGTCCATAGTAGTCGTCGTACATACTATATAATACAATGACACTTGAGAAACTGTCAGAGCGAGTAAGTGGCAGTAATTATATACGTGTGCTCCCACTACTTATAACGACAGTTGTGCAACAAGAAATATAGGATTGTCCCGACACTAAAGCATGCAGGGTATGTGCAGGGGAAGCTACGACTATAATATTGAGCTGCTGATGCTACAGCTGATGGTTACATAATGGATAGGGGAATTAGTAAATCAGCACTTCATTCCACCTTCTGAACGTTTCCAAGCGTCCGCTGTTGCATGAGAGAGAGAAAATATGACATATTTAACCAAAAATATAGAGGGGAACTTTAAAGCAACATAAGTATCATTATATCGTGTTCTGAGTGTTTAAATAGGACAATGATTGGAGAGGAAAGTTACAACTGCTTTTATCAGTAACGAACAGGCTAATCACATATTATTCCGTCCGATGTTCGTGTAATATTATTGAGAGCAGCTACAGATGGAATGCTAAATCTCCTCTACGAGCAGCACAGTTACAGAAGTACGGATTACTAATAAGATAGCTCAGTGGAAGATCAGTCAGGCATTTTCACAATTTTCCATGAGATGAACTGGAGTTTGTAATGATGATATTTTGAACACTTCCCCGTAGAAAGCAGGTTATATCCATAATATTATAGTATTATGTACTTGAAAATATCTCCCCAGCCATCCCCAGCGGTAAATTGGATACCTCTGGCGGCCGATAGTTAGATAGAAGTTCAATGCGAGAGTATGAAACATGGCATATTTTGAGTAATTGGTTTTGAGCCCTGTGCACGGTATTTAAATATCCCTTTAAAAGCTATTTAAGCATTGAACCAATCTTTAAACAGTGTTTTAATGCACTGCCATTTCATGTGTGTCTTACAGCTGGAAAACCCTCAACACGGGTAATAGCAGTTACTGGCAAAAGGCGGTCGACACCAAAACTCTCTTTAGATTCAACATCATATTTTGAGCCCTTATTGGTCCAAAATGCTAATTCAACGACAATTTCTGTAAGGCACTGAAGTGGGATGAATTCTCTTGCTTGGATCCCAAATGGTTTTCGCGGGGGCTGATATAACCAAGATGGCTTTTGATACTGATAGTGTGTGGCAACAAATTGGAAGCAAGGTTCACGCAAATTTTTGCTCTGCGGAGATTATGAAATAAATGATTATAAGACTGGAATACGGAAAATAGCTTGATTACTTGATTATTATAAGTTGGGAGATTGCTTGAATCAAAGTATTCAAATCGTGACGCCATCAACTATTTACTATTTAGTCCGAGAATATTGAATATTTTTATGGTCATGGTTTATGCTTCAATACTTCGATAATAATTGACAGGATATTCATACTGCAAACCATTCGAATTTCACCCATTCCTCATTGAGAGGGTTAAGTGAAAAATAATATTGTTCCGTCTAGACACAATCTCCCGATTTAATGTTTTAAGATTCAACAAATTAACAATACTCGTACAGACATTGCAAGACATTGTCTCCCTTTTGCTTAATAATGAGGCTGGAAGAGTATTAGACTGGCCTAAACATAGTGCTTTAACATGCTTTGAACGTTTGAAAGGAACTATTGAAATGAGGTGGACAGAAAATTAAAATATTACAGCAATTGATACAATTTTGATCAGGACAATACATCTATATTTTTACGTCACTTATTTGAATTCAAAGAACACAATCATGCATCTAAAATTTGAATTGTTGTATTAGAATAGCAATGATTGATATTATCGTATCATAAAACATTTTCTTTTAACCCGGTTTAAACCGGATTGTTATGTTCTGAACGGTATACTTTCTCACTTAAACAATAAATCATACAATGATTTACTTAAATTCCAATTGATCAACGACGAAAGTAGTTAAAACCACCTTTCCCATTGTAATCTAAAGTCGTGATTTTATGCGCAAATAGTCTTAAAACGAAACATATCATAGTGATGCAGGTAGAGTGTTATAAAATGAAAATCTGTAGATTATTCCAACCCTAAATTAACACGTCGAGGCCTGGTGAGCTACAAACTTTTTATCCTAGACTACCCAGGGTGACTTAATCCACACTTTTACAACTAACGCTATTGTGGAATATTGTATGGAAACCGTACTCGTTTTCTAGAGTGATTTTATGTTTTTTAACCTACCCTACTGCAGTTTGAAGTGTGTGTTCGTGTGTGCGTGTGACTCAACCAAAACAGAGTGATCCTAATAAGTCTAATTCTGCAACCTAAACAGCACTCTAACTTATCCCATATAACCCAGGTAGTAAGTGTAAAGTTCCATTACAGTGCGTGTAGTGACCAGGTGGGGTATAAAACACAAGGAGAGAAGCAGTAATTTTTTCACTCCTCGTTGAAACTTCCAACTCTACGCTCTCCCAACATCGGCTGTCTACAATAACTAAGTTACTATGTTTGGATGATATGATTAAGTGGCCTTCAACCATAACTCACCACTTTTCAACCAATGAGATCGGACGGTTGGTGTCACGTGACTAATTGTAACCAATAGGGAGGGAGGATCCGGCTCGAGGCGTACTGACAAGGGAATCACGCGGTAGAGTCTACATATATCCTTTCATTACAAAACACAGCAGACGTGGGTCTCAATGTGTGCTGCAGCAGCAGCAGGTGCTCTTGTTAGAAAACAAATCATGTTGTTGTAGGGGGAGTCACACAGATGATCACTCCCACAGGTTGTTACAACACCAAATTCCAAAGAAATTACTGGGACTGCGCAAAACCTGTCAGGAGTCTTAGGATTGAACTGGAGGAAAGGTTTAAGAATCACCAATTAGTATGAATGGGACAGTCCGCTGATCAACATGAGATACTGCTCTACACCCGGAAGATATACAGGAGTGATAGTGATTGATGGTAATTGTGTGCATGTTGTTGGAGATCTCTGTATGTGGTGTTGAGCAAGACTCAGAGCAACTTTCCGACAACAATCGACTACTACAAGACAACCCTCTAAAGCAAGGTGTGTGAGCATAGATCCTACTGAGACACCTTACACTGGTCCTACTGCCAAGTTATGACGAGCTGTAAGATCGTGGAGTTGGTGTGAGTTGCTGAAAGAGATTGGAGTAAGTGGGAAGATGAGAGTGGTATGGGAATGAAATGGTAGATAGGGTGTGAAGTTGTGTGAGAAAGTCGTGATAGTGTGTACTGTGTAAGAAGAGTGTGATAGTGTTTGAGAAGGGTGTGATATTGATTGAGAAGGATGTGATATTGAGTGAGGAGGGTGTGAAATTGTGAGAGAAGAGTTTGATATTGCCTGAGAAGGAGAGCAACATGGCGTGATTTAACTCAAACCTAGAAGTTCACGGATCACATTTTAGAGTTTAAATCTTGGTATAGCACACTATTATCATTTCATTGGGTGTTGATTGAAATACGTCGTATCGTATCATGGTATAAATCGATGAACGAAGTAAACCTCTTCTGCTCTTCCTCTCAAAGGATTTCACTGCCTAGGACTAAACATTATTCTAAAAATCTTCTTAAAAAGGTTTAAGTACCAAAGAATATTTCACCAACTATCACTTACTCCAATTAAGAAATAACTTTGGTTGAATAACTTTGTAAATAGTCCCATTACCACTTTCAGTTCTCAGATGATCTATACAAACTATGCGTGTTCTCTGTGGTGTACAATGATCTACTTCCGCTCATATATATCTAGCGCTCTGTTTTAGGTTATAGGATAAAATGGAGCATTATAGGTGGATTGTGTCCAGAGTTACCCCGGACTCAAAGCCAAGGTTTACCTACTCATGGAATGTGCGAAATCAATTTATCCTGGTTCCAATGGGACTGGTCACATGACCGGGGAAAAAGCTACTCAAGGAAAGGGTTGGAGAGAAGGAGGAGGAGAAAAGACGTAAGGAGGGAGGTATAGAAGTGAGAAGAGCGGGAAGTACAAATTGTTTCATATCTAACAAACCACCTAAGTCTATATGTTGGTAATCTGTAGGTAGAGCATGTGAAGTTGTGTGGAGTACGAGATGGCAATGATGTGGCCTAGTGATATGAACCTTTCTATGGAGATATCGCAACATCTTCCTGGTCGTCTGGTCATATCCTAGTGATCCTAAAGCCTAATGGCACCATCCCTCGTTTAGTAGTAGTAGATGGCACCATGTCTGACGTCTCTGCGGCGAATTGGGAATCTATTCTCTTACAAAATGAATATCCATATCGCCAAATAAGAATTCAACTTCTTGTGCAATATTATAATACTAGCACGCATGTTCGATAATCAACTTTTCATTCTCCAGAAGTCCTTTTTTCATGGAGGGAACAATGAGAGAGATTCATCGTTTTCATCCCTTTGAAATTGAATAACAGTCGTCAACACATGTACACTGCTACAGTTCACGCCCCTGTGAGTCCCTCCCAGCCGAAACGGTCAGAGATTCTGTTACGTGGGCTATTATTGTACTACTCTCGAGAGAGAGGGAGCACTATTGGGGCAGAAACTATCTCAAAATAAAGCAACAATTGGCTATATTTCGAAGACAATGCAGCAGAAAGGTGCAGCACAAAAGCAGTCTCCCTGCTTCGGTGGGCGTGGCTAGAGACACACGTCAAACTGCATGTGCAGTTACTGGTATTGTTTATTTTTAGTTCAGCAGCACCCACAGCTGTACAAAGTGAAATGTTCTAAAAACTCGAGAATAAATCTGATGTATATGGAGTCAAAACTCTGGGATGTAGTTTTTAATCTTTTGCTAATAATCTGAAAGTATCGCATAGATGCTCACAGATTTAGATGAATATTGACTGAGGCCCTGAATCGATGGCCCTGGAAACCCCCGACTTAGTGTTACGACACAATACCCCCGAATGCTTGAGTGACGACATATTACCCCCGAGTATGCCGACAAGTCGGCATGTTATCGCGTAGGATTTGGGCAGGGTACGTAAGTACGTTCATTGCATAGGACTTGGGGCAGGGTACGTAAGTACGTACATTGTACAGGACTTTGGGCAAGGCACGTATAAGTACGTACATTGTATAGGACTTGGCACGTACTAAGTAGGTGGGTAAGTGAAATCTACGTACCTATAAAAGGTATGATTAGGGGTTTGGCCCTACCCAACCTGTACTACTGCGGCTTGGTGCACTGCTTTTAAGATACAATATTATATAAAGTATATATAACATTATGAGTGATGGTGTGCAATATAGCAAGGCTCTACCTGAGCACGGTTACAAACAATATAACGCAGGTTGCAGAATCATATATATACGCACACAATGCCCAATCTATTATTAAAATAATGTGTGTGTGTGTGTGTGTTGGGTGCGAGTGGTTGCAACTTACCTGGAGTGTGCTGAAAGCAAGATTCATCACACAGGCAGCAAAGTAGCAGCTAATGCTATGCCCGTGCATTCATTATGCAAATTAGTATGATGATTTTTGAATCGAAGGCACTGATAGTAATAATAATACACTGAGCTTCCTGCAGGATTGATAGGGAAGGAATAGCAACTGATAGCTGCTGTCGTCATCATCATGGTTTAGAATGGTGACTTGATTACGCGAGACACATCTTCGCGTACACAATTTAAGTTGGTTTGATTGTTGTTTCGTGTTGAGGTGATACTTGTATTTGAATCCCGTTATTCTTACTTTCTTATTCTAATAGAGGATTCATCATTGAAATGATCCGTGAGTTATTCATCAGCTTTTAGAAGCCGAGGATTGGTCAATCGTATGCTTACGCCAAAAAATCATCGAAAAGTGATTTCTTTGTCGAAAAAATTATGATTTCTTTGACTCTAAGAACTAAAGAAAGAACTGAGTTATCAAAAAGATGAGGTACCATTATTCTCAATATTAAGTTCTTCAAACTTTCTCTCGCTATTATTAATAAAATGAGATTGTAATGAAATTTATAATGAAGGTGCTTGGCGAATTAAGAAACCATATTATGATACGAAGATTCATTGGGCCACTTGAGAACTGAGAACTGGAAAGATATTAAACACTACAATAACTCAGAGCTCCAGTATTACTGCCATGAAAAGAAGAAGATAAGAAGGTGGTGAGGTCACTTGAAAATTATCAATAGTTTCTCAGGATTTTCATCGGTGTCTCCGAAATGAATGATCTCTCAATATATGCCAGCATCCCCTTTATCAGAAGACCCTTGAGAGCAGTCTCTTTTTAAAATCATCCCCCGTAAAACCCGACAAAACGTTCAGGGATATTACCCGGTATTACTCTGATGATCAGTGATCTCTTTGACTTTGCACCCCCATAGTCAGCTCCTGCATGCTTGCAGTAACAAGGCAAGCAAGCAGCCGGTAATTAGACCGGTGCACAGATACACCCACCTTAGACAAGGAAGGGCCCGTCATTTACCTTGCTGGGTCACATGACTATCTATCTGACCACGTGACACACAAATCCTGTCACGTGGGTCGCTTAGCAACCCACGTGATGCCTCTGAGATGCGCTCATTAGGGGCACGTGCCGTTCTCCCTGCCTTTGGGAGATTTGGACGCTTCCGGTCAATAGAATTCTAAGTGATGCTGTACCCGTGCCTAGGGTTAGTGTACAGAGGGGAGCCACACGACACGAGTCACCAGGACTGAGGGGCTTTAAACGACATTGGGACGGAGGGCAGATGAAAGTGGGGCTTAGGACTGAGGGGAATTCAAAACCTTGCGAATGAGGAAATGGAGCTCTAGAATTCGGGGAGTCTAGAACTTGAGGAACCTTATGTCTATTCCTTAATAATCTAATAACTTCATGACTTGTAGACTGCTGTTGCGATCAAACGCAAGATAACCAAGTAGCAGTCAATTGTTCAATAGGGTTATTAAAGCGCCAACTGCGTATGGAGATGAGCCAAACATATAAAGAATGTTTTAGCTTTTTAGGATTTGATCCTGTAAAATACTTATTGAGTAACAATTTAAAATTTTAAACATTTAAACTTTTGAAGGATCTTACAATACGTTGGTTGAGCAATGTCAATTTAGCCAATTTATTTGATTCTGAGAACTCCATTATTAACATGAATAAGCTCTACAGTTGGCATGATGAATGAGGGATTGTACGACGTACGTGAGTTTCAGTAAGTGCTCGAAAATAGCTGAAGGACACACTTGAACTCAACTTGTTCCCCTTTTATTATCAGAGCTTTCGAAATTATTATTATCTATAATTTCTATTTCTATTTCCATTTTAAGTTTTCAAAAATCTCTTTTGAGTGGCTTTGGTATAAAATAAAGCAAATCTTTGGCTGCGAGTTTCTCCATGACATAAGTCGCAGCAGGATATTGAGACTCTGTCATTCTCCACTACAATTACAAAATATTGTTCAGGAAATATCATTGAGACAGTCACATGATTGACTGCACGACTACATTCTTAGCAGGCTGCCCAGTCCATAACATCACACAGCATTTGAAATGTGACCAATGGGTAAAGTTGCGATGATGCATATCGGAATAAAATACAACGGACCGGCATTGTCAAATTAATTACAAGCGTGAATGGCTTAGTAAAGTTAATTTGCAAATATTGAAGAAGAAAAGGCTGGAACCCTGACAGAATAAGAGATGTAATTATTGGAAATTAATAGGCGTATTTGTGCAACCATAGGACAAAAAGCACAGGTGAGTAATTAAATGTCAAAGTTGTCTGAAACAGGTCCATTGTACAGCACTGATCTGGATAAGGGCTAATGCAACTAGACACAATGACAGCCTAACTAGAGTGGAGACACCCGTCCTTCCAATTGTCAGCATTTAACTGAACTGTCGCTGCCTAGCTTAATTCGCCTTTTGTTTAATTTTCCAATTGAAAATTAAGAATGCCTATTGAGCGCATTATGAACGAGCCATGAGATGCGGATTATCATCAGTGCAGCAACAATTGGGCATGTAGAGCATATCGCCCGGAGATAATAAACACCCGGAATTACACAGTCTTTTCATGAAACTTTCACTGCAGATACAAATACTGCAGATTTTCCCGATACATATTATCATTATATCATTTACCAAGTGGGAGGTAAAAGAGCAGCACACTTTGCACTTCTTGCCCGTTCTCCCAGCCGCGGAAGAAGAAGGCTGAGGAGAGTAGTTGGTCTGTAAAAAGAGAGAAAGCCATTATAGCAGGTCAGTATATAAATATAATATGCATGCAGGATTTACAGGACTCAGTTATTAACTCCGAGAGTGAGTAGGAAGGGAGAAACACCGGCACTAACTAACGGTTTAGAGACATACCTATTGTTCTCCCTTAGTCTGAAATCTAACTTTTTACTACTCCATTGTTAAGTCACAATGACGCGGACTAAGACTCGAGAGAGGGAGAAATAGGAGGCAGGGAGAGAGAGAGCGGGCACATGAGACTTTCAGGACTTCTTCTCAACCTAGTCAATCAATGACCTGTGAGCACTGCACAGCAGAGTCTTGAGTGAGTGAGCAAGATGGATGATTGACTGTACGTAGGCTGTATCTCTCAGCAGACTCTTGTAAAATTATAATCTTGACATGAAGGAAGACAGGGCATTAGTTCCAAGACAGATTCCCAAAGTACACTAAATTACTCAATGTTCCCCGCAAGAAACACTCCTTTTAAATATTCGGCACATTCCTTTTAATAAATTCGGCAGATACTTCTCCGTCAAACGGAGTAGAGGTCTCCATTTTAAATGGGAGATAAATAGGATCATGTGACTCATCAAACGGTGGTAAACTACACCCCTACCACGTAGCTGATGACTGGGTTTACTGACATCCCATAAATCTGGAAAATGACAGTTTTTGGGACTAGCTTTATATAATTCTGTGGTAATTTCAAATTTGTTCACTGTTCGTTAATGCAACGCTGAATATATGAACATCAGTTCGACCTTGCATTCTCCGTGAAGGTACTAGGACTGTTTGCTTGTGTGTTTGTGCCGGGTAACCAGGTTCGCTTGTGTAACTATATGAGATTGTGTGTATGGGGTAGAAGACAGTCAGCATTCGTCTGCAGCACCCCTCGCCCCCTTGTTAAAGTCTGTCATGATGGAGATGATAGAGGGGGACTCATGTCACAAGAATTAACCACCCCACAAAACTACCCCTCTTCCTAATTATCCATAGCCCCGTCAAATCACTTAGATAAATATATAGCTACGTGTACATGTGAGCTGTAAAATGGAAAGTGTGCCTCCCTATCATTTAACGAGACTGCAGCAGCATCAACAGGAGCACCAGTAGTAGTAGTAGTAGATCACAAGTTACTGCTACTGTGCAGAGAAAACTACTTGCTTCCCCTCCTTCCCCCTCATCAGGCAGTCAAAATATACCCGCACGGCTAACGTTGAGTAATGAGGTCTGTTAGCATTAGCCCCCCTTCCAATGACGAGAGTCAGCTAAATTACCTCCTACACTGTTCCCCAATGATCATCGTCAAGAGGAGAAACTTATGACCCTGTGGTGCACAAGGGAGGCACACAGTTCTGCGCCTCCAACTCAGCATTCTAAGTCCTGATAATGACGTCACTTTCAAACGCTTGCGGAGTATTCCTCTCCTGCCCGAGGTGAAGGGGGTAACTTATAGAGCGAGATGGGGGTGCCTTGCTGCTTTCCAAACTCTCACTCTTTGAAACGGAGACGCAGGGAGAGGGTAACTTTCACTGTTACCAGACACACACACACACACACACGTACTCTCTACTGCAGTTTCTTCCCACGAATACTATGGAGTATTGAGAGTGTGGCCATCAAGAGAGGTAGGTATTTAATGAAACATCAAAGATGTTCGGTAACGACCCAAATTGACCTTGAGCTCACCAAAGAGCAGCAAAATGTTCTTTGAAATACAATATGTTCTATCCACGACTGCAATTCAGCAATACGTAACCCCCGATAAGGAAGATGATCGATAGTTGTATGCTGCTATTTATTACGCCCCTATTTCCAATGAGCGTCACACATTCTTTACGCGCTTCCAAACCACCGAGCCAGCTAACCAGCTTCCAAGCACATGAGTTCGGTTATATTAGCGAAGTTATTCTGAGCACCGTTTATTAAGTGTCTACTGAAGCAAGCAAGGGTTGCTGGAACGTCAATCTGCGCGTAAACCCTGCACGCGTCAAAATAGGTGGACTCAACCCTCATCAACCTACCATTTCAAGTTATGATAATGTCGCTAAATGACAACCGCCGATGCCCGACGTGAAAAACGACAGCTTTGATATATAACTGGGTAACAAATATTATATATTCAAATTATTCTTAAACACTTTACAGACGCTACCATCTTTATTAAAAGCTGAGTTATATCATTTGCAGGGATAACTTGTTAAACTAAATATATCCCCTGCAAATATTATACGCGTTCATCAGTGACGTTTATATCATAGCTTAACATGGCGAATTGATGACCCCAAAACCCGATCCAATTATTTTCATGCGCAACCTCCATAAATATATTCCATTCACTATAACATATTATGCTATATATATTATATTTTACAAGGCAGTAGCACTTCCTTGTCGAGTCCACTAAATCTCTCGGTGGGAGACGTTGAGGCGTTAACCACTAAGCAGCGAAATGGCAAAGTGGATACTCTAAGCGACACTCTCATTTAATAAAGGCTCGCGTAATATCGCTGTCTTCCACAAAACGCAAGGCGTAAAGATCTCCGGGCTCTCTCGCTAGCCAGTAAGGCAACTTTCAGACACACACTCATTATAGAGATCTTTCGTGTGACAGTAAATGTTTCCCAAGCTGCTGCTGGGACATGTTCCCGATGCTCACCTAGCAGCTGGTTGGAGTGCCAGCGGTTCTAGGGTTAAAACGGGAGCTGAATGAAAATTGGCAAGATGGTATTAGTTCGACATTCGCTGAATTCACCTTCCGCAAAATTGAACTAGCAAAGAATTTCAATTTGTCTTATGTCTACAGTATCAATAAATATACTATTATTATAGGAATTCATTCGACAAATCCTTCAAGGCCGAGAATTTACAAGAATTTATTATTACAAGTCTCCCAATAGCTGATTAATAACCATTCAAAATCAAAGAAAAGCATCAGATTCGTTTTGTTGCCTCAAAGCTTACTTCATTCTTTCATTGAAATGGTCTTCGAATGAAAGTATCCCAACCAACATCTTTCATTGCATTTCATGAACTTTTTTGGGAATCTTAGTCCAGAACTAAGTCAAGAACCTATTCCGTAGAATATTAAAAGAAACTAGTCTGGCTTTGTGTAGCCCATTCACCAAACTCTACACCGAATTGCTGATTCTCAAGGTAGCTGAAACACACAGAGAGCACCCAGCAGCACACCTGATCATCTCAGTGATTAATGTGCCCCAGTGTTTGGCGATGAATTTATGTCAAAAGCATCACCCCATATTCTCCCAAGGGAAGTGGGGTCCCTTACAATGCATGAGTCGAGTACTTTTAGACAATCTTTTCAAGGAGGAGCTCTACAATATACTGCATCCGTCATGCAGTCCAAGGGTTCTGCAGAAAAACGTCTGCTGAATTATATAGAACTATCCTGTATGCCCCGTGAATCAACCTAACTCTTAGACTCCGAAGAATAGCACTTTAGCGAAAATATTAGGTACACAGGTGGACGGAGCTAGGTACACAGGTGGACGTTGATTCATAGTAGTTCCGCGGGAATGGTAAGCTCCGTCCAATGAACTGTTCAACTGATCACTTTTAGCTATGAAAATGACGAAACTCCGAGCAGCCTGTGGATCGTGTGCAAGGATCTGGGAGTGATGACTATCACGGAATGTTTACACCAGTTGTCTTGATTATGCTGTGCAATACTGCGGTTGTGAGTTATGATAATCAGCGAACAGGTTAATCTTCCTGTTTGAATCAGCCGATTAAATGACAAGTTGGTTAAGCTCTGTCAGCCGTCAGCGAAAGTTAGATAGGTATATATTTTCGGCAACACGCGCAGTTCTTTGAAATATAAAACATGAAGTACCGAACATAACGTAAGGAAATCTGATGATCAATATATCTGCAGACAACTCCATAGGATCTACACACAATGTCCAGGTAATGTGTCGTCTGCTGCAGATACCGCAGACAGCAGACTCTGAGGAGGGTTGTCTACACTCTCACTCAGTTCTCAAGAGAAAGGTGTGTACAGGTCCCGTTGTAGGCTCTGTTCTTAACATTCAGCGAGTGTGTAGGTTACACTAGTAAGAGCTCTGTTCTACATGATCGGTGAGGTGTGGGAATTGGGAGTCTTGATTAAACAACGAGCTGCTGGACTTTGATTTGGGAATTAAACCACTGCCGGGGAAAAAAGTTTGGATCATACCTCATTCACTGTTACGTGCCCTCAATACCTTATCAATCCTCTGAGACTGGTATCATGGGCGGATGTACCCTACAGCATATGCTGCAATTCGGAGAAACACTCAATCCTATCAGAATAATAGGCAATATCTTCCCTCTCATTTCGTATTGTTGTGTTATTCTGGGGTTCTCAGAATAACTACAGAACAATAAACGAGATGGGAAGTTCCCCTCCTTTTTCAATAGTTCAGTGTGTTATTCTGACGCGAAGTCTGCTAATTTCATATGAGGGCGTGTGTAGAAACACACTTCCTAAGATCCATATAGATATTAGGAAGTGTGTTTTGAGGTTACAAAACCATCATAACAATGTTGACATGAGTTCAGTGCTGGTTACATTCCCCGAGATAAAGGTAGACAGAAGTATGTGTGTTTTTAATGTACGAAACCAACACCATCAGGCATCATAACATATTCTGTGATCATGTGTGTGTTTACTGTCTACATATTGACTGTTTGTGCGTCTAAATGTTTGTCAGTACGTCTGTCTGTCTGTCTGTGTGTTTCAGAGCGTCTTCATGTATCTGTTCTCCTGGCTGTCGGAGTGTTCATGAGTTTGTCACGCAGCCCGTCTGTCTGTCTAGGTGTGTGCGTGTGTCTATGATCTGGGTACAGACAGGTTGGTAATTACATGAGGGAGGGACGACTGTGTTTGTATTGTACACCACTGAAAGGAGCATTGTACAGGATCAGTTTAATGCGCGCAGTATAATATATTGTGAGGACAGACAGTACATATACTGTGTTTGTTTACTCCTAGACGCACACTCTCTCACTCTCCGGGGTTCCATGAGGTTTTGTTATCTGTTTTAAGGTGGCATCAGGATGAAATGTCAGGTACGAAAACTTCACTTTTTCTATGATAATGTGCTTCATTTTATCCGATAAAAGTGCAGTTTACACGGTTTTACATAGTGAAATTCATGCAAAAGCTACCAAAAACAATCTTGTCCATAAAGATAGTTGATCAACATAACAACGAGAATTAAAGTGAATTGCTCTCCAGAGACTTGTGATCGTAGAGTCTTATTATTATCAGCACTTGATGAATGATGGGGGGTCTGATTAATTCATAGAACACCCAGTTTTTAAACGTTCTTACACTGGGAAGAGTAGGGGGTGTGATAAGCACACACATGATTTCATAAACCATACTCATTACACCCGAATTACTTTTCCACGATGATAGGGCGTTTTATGCAAAGCTTAGCCTTTGTTTCGCGGTATTTCATGGCACGATGATTGTACAAAGGCCAAGGAATTGGAACCAATTTAAACGCGAAGTCTCGCTGTGCTCCATGTGATTCGTCCAGATAAGCAGTCAGATTGACAGCGTTTGTATTGCGTAAAATGAGCAAGAAGTTAGGATTACTATAGCGATTTATATACCAAAAAGACAGACATGTTTGCATGTTTATTGTCAAGTAATCACTTAGTGTGGTAAAATGGGTTTCACAGGAACATGGCTGTAAGTGTTGAATCCGTGGTTCTTCATGTGTTTCTTCAGCGACCACGGGTCAACGTAGCCCTTCGAGCAGACCTGGATAATAATACGTGGTGAGTTGACGAGTTGAGACGATGCGTACAGACGGAAAACAGACATACCAACAGACAGATGGGAAACAAACAGACGCATGAGTAACAAACAGACAGATGGGAAACAAACATACGAACAAACGTATCTGTGTCTGCTGTTAAATCATGGGAAGACATATAAACATATCAGACATGAGCTCAACAAAGCGGATAGCATTTAAATTATTATTTGACTGATTAGCTTTCGTTTAGCATTGATCGTCTGAGTATTTAATTACACCTCATTATTTAATTACATGATTATGCAAAATATTTCGCCAATTGTTTGGTATAAACTCTTAACAGATAGTTGAGCTCGCTAACGAATGATATCCAACCAGGACAAAGTTATTCATGGCAATAATATCCAATATCTAGTGCAATAAACACTGCTATGAAATTCTGTAAGCTAACAGAAAGTAATTACGAGCCATTTGGAGAGTGGTTATTACTTATTTCCATTGGAAAAGCCTTGTGATTGTGACACCAAACGATAAGGCTTGCTTTGATAATTCATTGTGACAGTAAATTCGTCATCAGATCATACCGCTTCCCTGATTTTCACTTTACAGCTCTCTAATCTCCATAAAATGAATCGGCAATAGCACTTACAGCTTTACTGATTACTTTTGAGCTTTTGGTATCATGACGTCGTGATAAAACTACAGTGATTGAAGGGCGCATTCTTGCATTACTTGGAACTGGAAGTTCAGTTCTGGAGCAGTAATACTGGAACTGCACCATTACCATATTACCCCATCATTATATAACCCTAGAGATAAGGCATCTAAGACACACATTAGACATGATAACAGCTTCCACTTCCACTCTTTCTCTCACGTTACTACCCAAGTGAGCACCATTTAAAACCACTACGACTTCCCCTTGAAACGATTCACACATTTAAATGACATCTTGGAGATGGAAAATAAGGAATAGTACTAAAATTATGCCCGAAGCTACTGCTGCAGAAGTGATTACATGGTGGATTTTCCCATGCAACACTTTAGTTCTGACAGAGGTCAATTCTCAGCGATAATAATTACTAACACTTATTAAAACACATCCTTCTCTCCCTTCCTCTCCCTTTACTACAATCTATCCTATTTCTGCAGTTCGCGTGAGTAAAACAAGCTGTTAACTCTGACGCAACTATCAGGACTTAACATGGTCGATTGTAGCGTTCAAGCCGCTTAGTGGCCGGGTTTACCAATTACTGCTCGCTCAGTTTTCAGTTACTTTTAACAGGAGCAGCATGAGTTGGTAATATAATAATGACATCGGAATAATAATGACAATAATAACAAGGCAGGTCTCCCTCATTGGTCATATTATAGGGGTGAGGGAAGCCACGCAACCTACCGTATATATAAATATATATCTTGCGCGCGGCATAAGACATTTCATATAAATATAACGTGCTAAAATTGGAAGTTTTAAAATTTCTGAATCACTGTGACAGAAAGGAGATGATAGAGTGCTGGACGTGTGGCAGCTGTATCTCTATAGAGGAGGAGAGAGGGAGTTTGTTACTTGGAGGCAGGGAGCTCTGGGGTTGTAGATATAGGCGCACTGGCGTCAACAGTTTGACGTTTTAAAGTATTAAAATGGCGTCAGATTTAGATGCAAATTTTTTTTTGCTGAGAAGAGCAATTCTGTGGAATAATGTAAGAAGTGAGGGGAAGCAACCCTATAACTTTAGAACTTTAGAGAGGTAATAATGACATGATAAGTTGTTACAATGTAATATGAGGGGAAATCACTGTCACTTCTAAATGAAGGGAAGATCATGAGGGGTATCCAGTATTATTATATCTTGTATAAATTCAGGAAGAAAAAAAAACATTTTATTATTTATACCTACTCGATCCGATCTGTATATAATATAGGCAATTTGTATTTTGTTAATTAAAATCCTGTCAAAACAGTCGATAGAGATTTCGTAGACTGATCGAAGCAGCAAGGATTATGATGAACGATTCCAGACGGCTGTTTTTCTAAAAATAGAACAGTAAATGAAAACGTCACCATTAAAATATTATATGCAGACACGATCCTAAAAACCCGCACACGAACACTGACCTGGCATTTGTAAGATCTATCACCACTGTGACTGAGAATGTGGCGTTTTAGGGTGCTGGACTGAGTGAAGGCTTTCCCGCAGATCTCACACCGGTATGGTTTTTCTCCTGAAACAGAGGAGCATCATAGCTAGACAAGGAGGAAGTTATATTCCCCCGGCAGACAACAGACAATCTGCTGCTGCTGTACAGGGTTTTATACGGGATTCATCAGACACTCTGTCACCAGAGCTCACCAGGTTCAAACTATTCAAATCCTCCTTCCCAATTAGGTAATTCTAGATCTTATTATAATCAACTGAGATCAGTTAGTTTAAATCATATAATAATGAAGTAGCTTGGCAGCCTAAAAGATGCATCTATATAATGAAGTAGAATTGTCCTAAGTAGACAGGATGTTTTTAAAAAACCGAGGTGATTGAAAACCTTCAATAAATTGAACTACAGACATCTGAAATGCAGATATATCCTAATTTTAGAGCATCTCAGCTTTAGGGGGAATCCAGATAAAAATTAAAGCACAACATATTTTGTGCAATTAAAAGAAAATAGAAGTGTGTCTGCTGATAGGATAGACCTGTTGAACTCGGGCTAGAACAAGGCCTGATCCTGTCCAAACATCGTCACCAGGAATGTAACAATATTTAACTTTCATTGGAATGATTTTAATGTTATTAAGTGCCATTAGTTGCAGAACAGTGTAGCCAACGTACTTGAAACATTGGTAAATGTATCAGACTCGAGGCTCGGTAAAGGTATCCCTACAATAATATAGTTTTAGTCGTGAACTTGGGAACGATATGTTATATGCTGTATAATGCTGTTTGTTCACACCTTGTCTCAAAAACTGCGAATTAAAAAGCCGACAGTTGAAGTTATACCGAAGTTATAAAGATAGTCATAAGCTTTCTGTCGAATTATTCAACACTACGGAGTTTAAACATGCCCAGTAATCCGGCGGTATACAGCACTCACCTGTGTGGACTTTCTGGTGTCGGGAAAAGTTGCCCGAGTTGTTGAAAGTTTTTCCGCACAACTTGCACGTGTAAATCTTCTTTGGCGTGGGCCGGGTCGGCGTGGGCTGCTGGAGGAATGAGGCTCCGGCCCCGGACAGCGTGCTGGCCGAGGAGGCGGCAGCGGGCGTGACGGGGGTAGCGGGGAGGGGCGTGGTAGGCGTGGTAGAGGAGGGAGAAACAGTGGGGGAGGTGGTAACTCCTGCTGCGTCTGCTGCTCCTGACATCACCATGCTCTTGGGGGAGTGGTAGACCAAACCGTTGTGCGTAACATACGGGATAGTTACAGCTGGCAACTGAAAATAGAGAGTACCTCCTAGGTGACAATGGAACAACAACTAGCGAACTTGATGATTAGGCAGTTAAAAGAGAGGCGCGACCATGTTCAACCGTGTCTTTATTAGCACTAATATATTACAATATATAACATATATATAGTGTTATTAGTAATATATTATAATATTATCATTATTTTCGTCGTGATATATTATTATTATAAGTTGTACATCTCCCTCTCACGCAATATAGCTAGTAATTTACATTTCGTCACTTGACGGGGGTAAAAACAAGGGACCACCGACACGACCAAAGCCCACACACACACACACACACACATATGTGTCCAGTTTAACAAGTGCAGTAAAGATTTGATTATGATTTCAACACTTAATAAAACACGCACGTCGTTTGACAAGTTGAATCTTGATAACGGTAGAACATCTATATTATAACATGTGTTATAAGTAGCAACATATAGCCGGGTCACCTGACCAGTGAAATTTAATTAGTGCTAATGAACCAGGATATATTTGTACGGGAAACATGCGCTGTGAGAGAGTTACCCGTGGGCACAGGGTCTATCAGCAGGGCAAAGTGTCACATATAGACAGAGAGATAATCGCAATGAGACGTGACATTAACAAATATAACCGCGAGGAACTCCGCGCTCCGTGCTCAATTAGCGGAAAGGTCTGCGTTTATGCATGAACAATGCCACGGAAGTCGGGATACGTGGCTGTGATTGGAGTGACTGATCTAGCGTGAAAAAGTGCGATTCGGACGCCGTACGGCATTGGCTTCACCGGCCAGGTATAAATTTATTATACGTCCAGACTGAAATATTGCAATGGTATTTTAGCAGGAATTGGGCCGCTATACGAGTAAGGCGAGGAGTCTACACAGACTTCCTTTTATTGAACTATAGAAATTGTGCTTTTCTGAGCTCTTAAAAAGGATAAAATTCACTCAACATTTGGAAAAGTGCACTAATGGAACCACGGACTGACTGTTAATTACATTACCTGATCTCCTTAAGTGATACGCAGTACACGTGACACCACGAGAATAAGTTTCCCAAATCTCAATCCCCCACCCTGACCCACCCTGACACTCCCTGACACTCCCTGACCCACCCTGACCCACCCTGACCCTCCCCTCTTACCTGTGAGGTTGCGTTGGAGACCTGTCCAAGAGTGGCCGTGTTTCGTGGCGAGTTCAGCTCCAGAGGAGAGGAGGTAGACAGGGAAGAGGTAGACAGCCCCGAAGTGGACAGGAACTGCTGGTACGGAGACGTGGGTCCTTCCTCCCGGTGTGGGGAGAAACGGGACGTGATTATCCGGGGTTGTACGTCGGCTTCGGCCTGATTAGGTCCGATGTTGCAACTATTTCCATCATATTGGGACCTATTCTGTCAGGAATTGCAGAGGGTTATAATGAAAGTCTAAAGTTATGGCTTTATGGGAGGAGAAGAAATTTACTGTTCATAAAGAGAACAAACAAGGGAGCAAATAGTACTCTTTTCACGGCTAATAAAACTGCAAACGTTCAGTACAGAGCACAAATAAATGGAAACCGATTTAGACGCGTGTTTAAACTGTAAACAGTGTGCCCTAGACACAGCACTGGCTATTACATTGAATACCTGTGCTACAGCATATAGGGTACAAAACAATACTGTGCACCTTTAAGGTTTTAAAAACTTCTACCATAAAGTAAAAGGAGTCTGGGTGTTGGAAATGATGCCACATTAGACAGACACAACCGTTTGTACGAGACGCGTGCCTGTTTTCATCAACCCAAAACACATAGCCCTATATGCGATGTGGTAGGGTTCACTGATATTTGAACTTTTAAATTTTCATTTTGTCAGACGCGGGGGCGGGTAATACGCTAAAAATTTCCCCCTGAGAGTTAAAATCTTTTTAAACTCCGGGCAACAATTTAAAAGGAGCTATATTATACTCTATCATGTGTATGTAGCGTGAGGTTACGACTCTAATAACAACACAACCGTTATAGATAAGTAACCGATTTTAAAATGACTCACTATTCGGAATTAAACGAAACAATGAAACATCCAAATCATTAAAATCCGAAATGGCATGAATTATTTAAAATTTTCAACGATAAAGGAAAAATAGTAGGATTCGCGATTGTTACAAAAGTATAAAAAGGACTCTTGTCAATAAGAACATTTTCAAGTTTTGTTGTGACTTGCTCCTTTATGATAGATATCGTCAAAATATCAATATCTAAATATGCTTCCCGGATCTAAAACGTACTATGGACATATTATTGAGGTATAGAATCGCTAGATTATGGTTCTGACTTTCTGAGAACAAACTTTAAAACTTCCAAGGTTTGTGTCGTTCTTTGCAAAGCATAAAATGTACGCCCAACTGGTACAGCAATATTCAAACTTAATTTAATGAAATGGTTTGTTCTTTTATTAACCAAGAATAAGTAATACGCTAATCCAACACAAGTGAGACACAGTGGCCATCTATTTTCATACTTGAGTTTTTATACCACCCAGCACTCGACTGCTTTCACTCTCGTAGTAGTAGTGGAGTTTGAAACATATATTTACAGACAGCAGACCTAAGAAAACTAACAATTAACTATCAGAAACTCTAAATTAAAATAGCTTTCAACAACGTTTAATCCGGAATATATTTACAAAACGGTCTCTGCTAGTATCAAACAAATTTACCGCTCATGCAAGCTGCCTGATATTGGAATATGCTAATTAAAGAATAATTAAGAAACTTTATTGTGGGGTAATTGGAAACACTTTAATACCAGGTATTACACTATCAGGAACTGTCACCCTTTCCACAACAAGGTAGACTGTTCGGAGCCCAATAAATGAGTGTACTACTACTACAGTACGACAGCCACACTTTCCTAATTACACAATATCCGAGATGTCTTAAACCTAAATATATAATAATGCCCATGCTCTCAAAGGCTTCCTTTACAACGAATGGGACAAACAATCGAGTGAAACGAAAATTAGCCTTTCAGACTGACGGACTAACAAAGTAGCAAGTTAATCGGAGAAACTCCGAAACAACTCAGCAGAAACGTGCACTGCATGTTTCAATAACAGGTAGAATTAAATCATTCGAAAACTGATTGACCAGCAACTGTTCAACCAAATTGCATACAAAATGCAGGAATTCAATAGTTATTTAAAAGGCACCATAAGGCACTATATTTAAGAGGCACTTATAGTTATGGTATTATAGTTAAATCAAAATTTAAATTGTTAGCAACAATCTTGTAAGGTATAATCAGTAGAATTGCAGTTTTATGAAATGAAATATATAAAAAGACTGTTTATCCAACAAGGGTACTTTTAAAACGTTTGAGAATTACATTCCTAATACTCATAAAAATTAGTTATTTTTCAATTCTGTCTATAATTTTCATACCTACACACAAACAAAAAATATTGAAAATATTGAAACTTTTTTAAGAAGTCAAAAATCAATGAAGGAATTGAGGATAAACTGGCTTGCAGGCAAAAAAGGCCATTTAAAAGATAAACTCTGTCTCTTTTAATGGTCTCCTGGCTCTCTGGACTCATTCACGTCTACATAAATCATATTGAAAATATAATAATCATACTGACGGCAAAATAATCTGAAAACATAGATATGAATTAGTGATCAACAGCATGCTATAAACCGATAATCGCATTGACTATTGCTGCTGTATTAGTCTGTAGAGGGCTTTATAGGGTTTGTCATGAAGAGTGCATGCAATAACGCTTCAATAGACATGTTGCAGGATCTCAGCCTTTAGATTTCACGTACTTGCAGACTGATCATGCAGTAATAATGCAAGATGACTTATATTTGTATTATTAAATTTCTGTTGATATTATTAATTCTGTTAATTTCAATTATGCTCTTTTGTGTGGATTAGTTGTCAAAATCAGCAATAGTTGACTTGAGCACTGTTACTGGAGTACTAATTCGATAATTTACTTCACAATAATCCTTGTAGTCATAGGTTCAATAAATTCTTGACCATCATGAAGTGCAAAAATATAAATGCAAAAAAAATCAGATTGTCTAAATATATTATTGTACCTACAGTACTAGAAGTCTGAAAAATATAGTCTAGTTCCATGTAACACTTAATTATATTTTTGAAAATAATTATGAATTATTCATTTTGCTTGAATTATTACTCCAACTACTGTACTGAGAAATCTAAATGTCCAATAGAATATAAGGAAATGACTAGGAGACACCGCAAATGAGGAAACTGTATGTTATGACAATACCATTAACATATGGCTGGCAATTTATAATTCCATCAAACAAAATGGCTTTAAAAAATATGTTCATTGTAGCATTTCTGATGGATGGATAGGAAAATTCATGAAAAGTTGTCAATAAATAATATACAAATGAATACTACTATAGTCTTCTTAACTAGAGAACTTGGTAATGAAGTCCTAGGGATATCTGATATTACTCATTCCTGGAAAAATGAAAATTATATCTTTATAATGAGAAAATGAAGCAATGATGCAAGGGCTTTAAATTTTTGAATTAATTAAGGGTTACCTTCTTATGCATTTTCCATATAAATCTCAAAGAATTATTTTATTATTAACTCTGTTTCTTGAACCAAACCAAGTATTAACTAAAAGCCCCATTCTAGAACCTGTAGTGATGTTAGTACAACCTGATTTTTGAAGGACGTCATGTTAGTATGGTTTCAGTGTCGTCGTGCAATCATAATTAATTAATTATGTAATATACATACAGCCAAATTTATATACATAGTCATATATCCACTTGGTAAGTTTACATCAAGAGGCATATAAGTCGCAACATTCATACAACATTCATTCTTTTTTATCCTTTTTTGCCTACTAACTCTAGAGACATGGATTGATCACGGTACAGCAATTCTGTACTGTGGTTAGTAGATAAAAATACATGTTCCTACTATTTTCTAAAATGGGCACGTACTTGGCTGCTAATTAAGTAATTACCAGCCACCACCGAGCTCTATTCAAGTTCTCAAGTAGGAACAGTTCTTCGAGGAGTAACCTTGCATATCGATGGGAATTGGGAATAATATGCAAGCCTTTTGATTGAATTATGAAACAGGTCAGAGCATAGCGTGGAGAAGAACAGGACACCCGCTCTCTCTAAATAGTGCCAATTCGATTATCTACCTCCCCACTTCACTGTTGGACTAACATGAAAATGACTAACATGTTTTTGCAACGCAACATACCATAATACAGTGGGTTGCCTAGATCTGGGCAACCTGACATACAAATACGAACGGGGTTGCCTGTTTCTGTAACTTGAGCACCCTAGCAGAGGAGGAGCAATACTGGAATAGCATTTGTAAACGGTGATGAACAGTGTCCACTAGCGACTGGTCTGTGTATACAATCGGAACTGTTGATATTTTACTAATTATTTTCACGATTCATTTCTGTCGATGTTTGTTTTCAACTGTCAACCAGGTCACATGATAGTAATTTTGTCTTTTTAATACCCTAGATGTTAGTACAATATGTTGCGTAGGTTGCCTTGGTTTTTGAATGGGGACTAAAAGTCTTAAAACCAAATTTAACATTTGGACAAGAAAAACACTGTCTTCGGTCTAATGGCTGACAGTATAGAAATTCAATTGAACATGATTCATTTTTACAATCCATAGAAGTATAAATATAGTTTATTATTATTATTATTATTATAAAAATCCACAGATTGTTTTAAAATTTTGATAACAACTAAAAGAATTTCCAAATAATTAGTCTTATGGTTACAGAATTGATATAAAACATTTGTTGAGCCATTTTTTGTACCATTTGTTGAAAAGCATGTAAAGTAAACAAAAATGAGATCATATGATCTTTCATGTGATCCTTCATGATATCAAGTGAATGAGATAGGAGTGAAACTCAAGGATGATAATGAATCTAGCAATTTCACACAACCATGCAAATCTACTGACAGTCTGTTTTGGAATTTAAGATTCTATCTTTAGGATCTCCATGTGAATGTTAATCATCTTCAGTTAGTTAATCTAATTTGTGTTGTGTTGTAAGTTTATATGACATCACCTTTCAAATACTCTTTCAAGTACATCATAAAACACAAAAGCCATGCCTCATATGAATTCTTATCATCATGAAAATCATTTCCACACCACAATCTTAGAATGAAGTGTAACACTATGTGGGGATCCAGAAGAAGAGATATTTCTATCTTGAAACTGTCAGTAGAATAGTGGTTCATTGTATGTGGGTTAAATTTCATTATTGAGATTTTTGTGTTTCACTGCAATGATCAATCACATCAAACATGTAAATTCACATCAAATAGCTTACTGAGGATGTGTGGCCACTTCTTTAGTTCTTGAAGATGTTTTATGACCTGTACCAATTACCTACACTTAAAATTGTGCTTTGAAACTTCCAGTTGAATTTGCAGAGCAGTTTTAAATATGTTGGTGCAATTCAATATTGGTTTTAAATATAATCCATTAAAATTCATCAACTGGTTCTTAACTCAATTAATTACTCGATGCCTAGAGTGAGGATTATTGGATTAAGACCTTTATTTAGTTTCCTTGAGATAGGTGGTCATGGAGGAAGATGACATTAAAGATTAAATAGAAAAATCTTGCAGATTGATGTCTTTCTTCTTCTTGATGTCTTGAAGAAAGATTTCTTTTTAATTCAAATATAATATCTAAACTTACAAAACAACACAAGTAAAATTAACTGAGAATGTTGCATTACACTGAGTGAAGTTCCTGAACGAGGGATAATTGTTTCATGACCAACAGTTGAATAGTGGTGTAAAGTGTGACAGTTTGATTTTATATTTGAGAATCTTGTTTCAAAAAAACTTCATCAATTTCATTGATGAAATACATGTCACCAAAAATTTGACAAAATCAAATCACAAAATTTGCAATCAAACTGAAACTTCAGAAAATGCAAGTATTCAAAGAGATCAATGATCTGATTCATGACTGCACAATAATGAACATCACAAATTTTGTTTCATAAAATAAATGAAAATAAAAAAGTTCGATGTGATTGACATTACAGTGCACATTAGCAGTAAGCAGTAGTCAAAACTACATGGTTCTGAAATAAGTAAAGTGAATGAGCATCAACAACTTTGATTCACTGCATGAGGCTGAACACTCAAACATCTCAGACTGATAATAAGTGACTGAATGAATATGGAGCAATGGCAATAAATATGTTGTGGTTTCAAAAATGCTTGCTACACACGTATAACCCTGTTTGCGTTGCACGGCGCGTACACACGCCTATGCGGCCTTAGGAACAAAAGTGCCAACTCGGTAACTCAACTAAACACTTTCTTGAATTTTGCAGCTAATACTAATCCCAATGTCAAATAAAAATAAACTGCTTGTCTGGCATTGACAGACCCTCTCGAAAATCAGCGCCGCGCGCGCGGCGCTGATTCTCATCGAGAATCAGCTGACACCAGCCGCTTCGCGGCTGGCGTCAGCGGGTCATACATCGTATGACAATAAACTGAACTATAAGCTTACAGCACACTGTTCACTTAGCTTAACCAGGACCATGCACATGGTTATGCGCACGGAGTGAGCGGCGCATGAGCAAGCGTTTCGCGACGTCCCTGGTTAAGGGAACCAGGTGCTAATGCCGACTTCCCCAACCAGCGTCCTGTTCCGCGCGCGCGGAACAGGATCGTGTACGCGCGCGGCGCTTCCCTACGGGAGGAAGCGCGCCGCGCAACGCAAACAGGGATATACGTGTTTAGCAAGGGCGTCCGCGTCCCCTAAGTTGCCGCGCACTCCGTGCGCGTAACCAGGGTCTTGGTTAGGGCAACGGCTTTTCTGAGAGGAACGGCGGCGCGCTTCCTCCCGTAGGGAAGCGCCGCGCGCGTACACACACCTATGCGGGCTTAGGAACGCGCCGCGCAACACAAACAGGGATATACGTGCTTAGCAATTCAACTATTGACTATGTGGGCATATTAGGAATTAGGAAAATCAGAAAAATTACATTTTTTACAGGGGCGCGGGGACGGGCGTGTCGAAAGGCCTCTTCCATCTTCTTTGTTCTGATTGGAGTTGGACGTTAATGATAGCTGTCTGTGTAATTTGTACCCTACAGGCCCCTTTTTACCAAACATCATTGAATGAGTATTATCTCCTTCAACTGAGGAGCTAAGATTACGCAGTTTCAATTTTCTGACAGACAAGGCCCATTTCAAATAAGAAATGTTGACTTTTCCTGGTCAACATTGATTACTCAGATATGCTTTGACCTCAAAAATCGTATTTTTTTGAAAAAATGAAAAAATATTTACTTTTCATTTATATTTGGAGTTTTAGGACATAGGGTGAATCGAGAGCCCCCAAAAATTTGCTCTGCTTGACTCATTACCCTTTTTCTATCATTACAAATGATTTTCTTGGCGCTCAGATCACTGAAATGTGGATTATAGCAAAATGAAAAGGTGTCCAAATGTCCTTCAAGGGTACATTTTATGCTTCAAAGCATATGACCCTTTTAAAGTGGTAAATTACGCTCGGTTTTTATGAAAAAAGTTTCAAATATATTTCTTGAGTATTATACGCCACAAACATGACACAATTTGAAAGGTAATTCTGAAAATTTCATTCTGTACAGGCCTTTTTGTAACATAAATTTTTTCAAATATTGTATTTCAATGCTTCCATGGACTCCAATTCGTACATTTGGAAATGGTTTTCATGGTTTTGATGAGCCAAGACACTAACAATCTATCGTCAACCACTTTTTGACTCAAGGAACTAACTTTAATAAAAAAATCAACCCAATGAAAGCAAATTTTTGCCATTTCAGAATGGGTCCTAGAAGGACATTTTATTATTTTTCCATAGTGAAAAGTCAGAAGCAGTGAAAACTAACATGTATCTTTTACAGTGATCTTCAGTTAACCATGTTCAATGAAAATTGAAGGCTTAATAATATTTTATTTGCCATTTTAGAGCAATTTAGATAGCAGTGCTGAATATTCAACATCAATTTTCAAAATTGTGATCCATTTCTTCCAGTGAAAGGTATCAGTACATGTTATTTGTCATCACTAGGCATCTTACACGATCCTGTATCACAGAAACAACTTCAGAATCAAGGCAGGGACGGAATATCAGGCATTTTCTATCATCATCGAAATGTACCTTCTAGGGGACATTTTTCAAATTCTTCAACCTAAAATTTCTCGTTTCCTTTTAAAAAAGGGCCAGATGCACCGATGTTTCTTAAGAATAATAAGCTTTATAGGTAACATAAAGTAATTATGCTTAACCAGTGAGCTGATTTAAACATGTTAAAGTGTGAAGCAAAACTGCTATAAATGTCCCTTAGGAGGAACATTTCTCTTGAACATGTCCTCTTGTGCCCAGAATTTCAAGATATATGATATAGAAAACAGTTGTTTTTGAAATCATTCTTTTACTGTCATATTTCATGAAAACTTTAGGCTGCCCATATCTGTAAAGGGTGCAGTAAGTAACAGCAAATACGAAATTGGTCATTTTTGGGGCAGTACTCAAAATGTGCAAGATATAACATGAAGTGATGAATTTGCATAGAATTTTTTCATCAAATACTGTGCTATTAGTGTCTCCCTTGAAATAAAATAAGCCCAGACATCACAGGATTTTAGCAGAAGGTTAAAATAATGAAGGAATTATGAAGCCGGTTTTTATGGTTTTGAAAATGACTCCATTTCAACATCAATTGCAGAAAAAATTGGGGCCAGTGCAACAAGAGGAATTGTTCCAGGTTTTTGCCTGTTCATTGACAGAGAGTGTGAGGCAAAATTGAAACCATAAAAACTTGTTCCAAACATAGATAACTCATGTTTTGTAAAAAGTACCATGGAAGGTACATTTTCTTAAAAATGTACCCTAGAAGGGACATTTAGACAGTTATCATTAACTTTGAGTGAAATGTGAATGTTGACGTAACAAAAAGTCCAACAATACAGTGCGTCTCAATCGATTTGAACAAAACAAATATTTTTTGAATCCGCATATTGAGGGATAACAAAAAAGCAATGCTGCAAAAACGGCCTAAAAAAACAGCCCGAAAAAAGCAGTCATAGTCATCGATCAAAATGAAATTGAAAATGCGCGTGATAAAACCCTTTAAAATGCTAACAAAAGGTTCTCCTTATCCGTTGAAAAGTCCAGATACAATCGTTAAATCAGATAAAATATAAATTTAAGATAAATTGACAGGGGGAATTTGTTCAATATAGTCTTCTTGTCGACTACTTCTTCACAATATTGGACTTTGAAACTCACATAGAAACAATTTTCACGAAGAATCACCATCCTATCCATTAACCAACAGCCTATTTTTCAAAATAGAATTGGAATGTTAAAATCAATTAAGAAGTAATAAGTTAAATTAAAAGAATAAATGAATTCACCATGGAAATGGAATGTTAATAATTTTACCATTACCAGACACCAGTCTTTTCTACTAGAAATTCTCGAGAATCCATTAAAAATCCTTATCAAATCCGACGATTAAAATGCTAAAAACATAATCTATGCTTCCTCCATTACTTCCGTTTTTATTTTCTTCTTTTTCTTCTTCTTTTCCTTCGTGGGAGCCTCTGGAGCTGGGGTTTCTGGATCTGGGGTTTCTGGGGCGGGGGTCACAGCCTCCCCCTTAACTTTCTTCTTTTTCTTCTTCTTCTCAACGCCTTCACTGGATCCGTTCACTGTGGTAGCCTGAAGAGAATCCGGTGATAATTGATGGATCATCCATACCTCCACGATTTTTGCATGTTTTTCGAGATTGAAATATTGAATCCATGGGCCTATGGGGGCACAACCCTCAGAAGCCAAATGTTTTTACTTCTTGAAATTTAATATTCCTGAATATGAATAAAATGGAATTCAACAAATTAAAACACAAGGTTAATCGTCTTTACTTTAAGTTTCATGGGTAAATTCATACCCAATCGTCAGAAGACGAGTAACATGAAAATAATGGAAAAATGATCCCGATTAGGGTTTCCATCTAGATATTATCTAGACTAGCAGGGCCCGTGGCCTCCGGCCACCGTTCACCAATTTTTCGCTTCAGTACAATGTAGTACTGTAGTTCTTATCAGTGATGAGGTCATATTTTAATCAGGTGTGCCTACTCCTCTAAGTGATGTCTATATACCTGGTGGTGTCAAACGTCACTGGTACTTTCGTATAAGCATTCCGATCATCGGTATGCTTGATTGGGTACTGATTGGTGTCAGAGAGGTCTGTGGCTATATATAAGGAAGACCGGACAGACAGATATATTTATTTATTTATTAATTTATATATGAGGAAGAATTATAAGTAGTAAGATAAGATTATCTAGATAATTTGCAAAAAATCTTTCTCTATTTATCTAGATAATTTCTACTAGATATCTAGATAAACTTCATATCCCTTTTGCCGAGAAATTTCAGCTAAATTTTCCAATTTTCTAGAAATTTTTCAATAATTATTGACTTTGAATATTCAAAATTTCTGTTCTGTTCATTTTCACATCCGTTTTGGAGATCTAAGTTAGTAAGACACCTTGTGGCTATGCATAGATGGACTTGGACTTATTTCAGACTTCTATGAACATTGCTCAATGTTCAGGAACTCCAGGTTAATGGAAAGACTGTCCGGCTTCAAGTACAATCTGTTTAACTAATAATTTGACCATTGTCAAACTGAAATGAATAACAGAACTAGATAATAGAAGGCAATGTTAAAAAGTTTAATAAAGGATCTTATCACATCAAACAAAAGTTCAATACCTACTCTTAACTCTCGATATTCTCCTCCACTACTATATAAATATTCTGTCACAAAACATTGTGCCCTTTTCAAAAAATGAGGTGAAAATATGTACGAAATTAGCCTCCAGCTATGGCAAATTCATTGCTTGTTTAAAATCAACCCCCTAAATAACCAACATTAAATTGTTAACGCATCCAACTCGAACAACCATTAACTTTGGTATGTCAATTAGGGAATTTCATTCCTTTTTCTTATTCTCTTATTCTCACTCCAGCAACTCCGACTGTCCGAGGCCATCATCATGAAATCAACCTTAATTCGTCAGGGGCGGGGGTAAGGCAAACTTTGGCAAACTTTGGCAAACACTTTTTTTGGCAAACTCCTAAATTTAGGGATTAATTTGCCAAAATTTGCCAAAGTTTGCCAAAAATTACATGACTTCTCAAACCATTTGTAAGAATTTTTTCACTTGAATAAGTGTCAGATGGTAATCCAATGTATTATCTATAGACTTATCAACATTCAGAGGAACGAAAAAGGCATCAGTTAGTCATTGAGTAAAGGATCGAGGTGATCTATATTGGTATAAAAAGATTAATTTTAAACCAGGAATGTAATATATAGGCTGATAGGGGTGGGTTATGGGTGGAAAGGGGTGAGTCATCACACTCCTAAGTAAGCCTTTCACACTCCTAAGTAAGCCTATCACACTCCTTTGTTACCCTATCGCACTCCTAAGAAAGTTTATTGCCTAGCACACCCCTAAAGCCCTTATTAAGTTAATTGAAATCCTAAGATAGCATATCATACCCTGAGTAAGCCTATCACTCTCCTGAGTGAGCCTCTCACCATCCTAAGTGAGCCAATCACACTCCTAAGTTAGCCTATCACACCCCTAAGTACGCCTATCACACTCTAAGTGAGACCATCACACTCCTAAGTTGGCCTATCACACCTCTAAAGTAAGACTATCACACTCCTGAGTAAGCTTCATCACACTCCTGAATAAGCCTATCACTCTCCTAAGTGAACATATCATACCCCGAAGTTCTATCGCACTGTATGTGAGCCTCTACACTCCTCAGTGAGCCTATCACACTCCTAAGTTGACCTATGACACCCCTAAGTAAGCCTATCATACCCATTATTATTTATTAATTTGTTATTTAGCCTATCACACCCTAAGTAAGCCTATCACACTCCTGAGTAAGCCAATCATACTCCATAGTAACTAGTAGTTTCATCACACCCCTGGGTCAGCCTATACTACTTCTAAGTAAGTATAATGTATATTGCAATTGTACTGTAAAATGATATTCAAATTCAAATTCAAGCCTATCACACTTGTAAGTAAGCCTATCACTCTCCTTAGTAAGCCTATCACACACCTAAGTAAGCCTATCACACTCCTAAGTGAGCCTATCACACTTCTAAGTAGTGAGCAAGCCTATCACACTCTCAGTTACCCTATCACACTCAAGTAGCCTTTACACCCCTTAAGTACGCCTATCACACTCCTGAGCAAGCCTACCACACCTCTTAGTGGGCCTACCATACTTCTAAGAAAGCCTATCTTACTCCAGAGTTAGCCTATCACACTCCTAAGTATGCCTATCAGGCTATCACCCCTAAATAAGCCTATCACACTCCTGAGTAAGCCTACACCCCAAGTAAGCCTATCACACTCCTGAGTAAGCCAATCACACTCCATAGTAACTAGTAAGCCTATCACACTCTTGGAGTCAGCCTATCCTACTCCTAAGTAAGTAATAAGTATATTGTAATTGTACAGTAAAATGATATTCAAATTCAAATTCAAGCCTGACACACGCGTAATTAAGCCTATCACTCTCCTAAGTAAGCCTATCACACACCTCATGGCATAAGTAAGCCTATCACACTCTATGAGCCTATCACACTTCTAAGTAGAAAGTAAGCCTATCACACTCCTCAGTTACCCTATCACACTCCTAAGTGGGCCTATCACACTCCTGAGTAAGCCTACCACACTCCTTAGTGGGCCTACCATACTTCTAAGAAAGCCTATCTTACCCAGAGTTAGCCTATCACACCACTTATTAAGCTTATCACACGCCTTAGTTAGCCTATCACACCCTTAAGTGAGCCTATCACACTCCTAAGTGAGCCTATCACACTCCTAAGTGAGCCAATCACACTCCTAAGTTAGCCTATCACACCCCTAAGTAAGCCTATCACACTCCTAAGTGAGACTATCACACTCCTAGGTTGGCTTATCACACCCCTAAGTAAGCCTATCATACCCATTATTAAGCTTATTGCACTCGCTATTTGTCCTATCACACCCCTGAGTAAGCCTATCAAACTCCTGGGTAAGTCAATCACACTCCATAGTAATAAGTAAGTCTATCACACCCCTGACTCAGCCTATCCTACTTCTAAGTAAGTATATTGTAAATGTACTGTAAAATGATATTCAAATTCAAATTCAAGCCTGACACACGCGTAATTAAGCCTATCACTCTCCTAAGTAAGCCTATCACACACCTGATGGCATAAAGTAAGCCTATCACACTCCTAAGTGAGCCTATCACACTTCTAAGTAGTAAGTAAGCCTATCACACTCCTCAGTTACCCTATCACACCTGAGGTAAGCCTTTACACCCCCTAAGTGGGCCTATCACACTCCTGAGTAAGCCTACCACACTCCTAAGTGGGCCTAACATACTTCTAAGAAAGCCTATCTTACTCCAGAATTTCAATTAGCCTATCACACTCCTAAGTATGCCTATCAGGTCTGATGCCTATCTGGGTAAATTGAGCGATCCGTCGAGGCCAGTATCACGCCAGTATCGCCAGAATCATATCGGGCCAGTATACCACGCCAGTATCGCGCCAGAATCAGGCCAGTACCACGCCAGTATCACGCCAGTATCAGGCCTACCTCACGCCGTTATCGCGCCAGTAGCACGCCAGTAGCGCGCCAGTAGCACGCCAGTAGCACGCCAGTATCGTGCCAGTATCACGCCAGTGCCGCGCCAGTAGTACGCCAGTAGTACGCCAGTATCACGCCAGTGGATCGCTAACTGGCGTATACTGGCGTCCTGGCTTAAAGTTAGTTCCGACTGGCGCGATACTGGCGTGATACTGGCGCGATACTGGCGCGATACTGGCGTGCTACTGGCGTGCTACTGGCGTGATACTGGCGCGATACTGGCGCGATACTGGCGTGATAATGGCGTGAGGTAGGCCTGATACTGGCGCGATACTGGCGTGGTACTGGCCTGATACTGGCGCGGTACTTGGTGTGATACTGGCGCAATACTGGCCCTCGACGGATCACTCAATTTTTCCCTATCTGTTAACCAGATCTGTATATACTATATTTAAGCTCATCTGAACAATTTGGAACAAACTGAGTGATTTTATTTCAATTTTGCAATATTTTAAGGCTTTTTTGGCAAACTTTGGCAAACTATGGCAAACTTTGGCAAACACTTTTTTTGGCAAACTCAAAAATTTAGGGATTAATTTGGTTAAAGTTTGCCTTACCCCCCTCGTCATTAATTGACTCCTTTCCGATGGATAATGGCTAATGCAAGTGTTTATAGCGACTGATGGTAGATGAGGAACTTGTTGCTACTTTTTTATGGATGATTACATATTTCAACTTAATCAAATGAAACAACGAATGTCCTGAACACCTGAACTTCATTCGATATCAAAATGATCTTTGTGGTCATTGATATCATAAATTTCAATTAACAACAATGTGAATAACCAAGAGCTGGTTATGGGATGATACTCCACTGCAAAAGTTGTGCGTTTCTTACGTTGAAAGTTGTGTCAAATATGTATAAATTCCGGATTCAAAAATTATCTAGATTATCTAGATAATCTAGATAATTGCGAAAAAATTATCTATTTATCTAGATAAAAGATTCCAAGTAGATAATGGAAACCCTAATCCCGATCTACTCCTTTATATAAAGGAGTAGATCGGGATCATTTTGCCATTATTTTCATGTTACTCGTCTTCTGACGATTGGGTTGAATTCACCCATGAAACTCAAAGTAAAGACGATCAACCTTGTGTTTTAATTTGTTGTAACTCGCTCGCTTATGCTAGAGCACTTTGTGAAATTGAATTTCAACACACTGGTAAACTAAAATTCATTTACCTCTTCCTTGGTTTCTGTTGGCTCTTGCTTTATTTCCTCGATCTTAGGCTTCTTCGTCACTTCTTTCTCTTCAGATGGCTCTGTGATAAGAACGGTTATTCGTGTTGTGGAACTTGGCAATTACAGTTTTTTTTATTATTTGAGCTATAATGCGTTGTTAATACAGGTATGTGTGCTCAGAGGTCCAAAGAAACACGCCAAAAAGTACTAGGCAAAGATTACCCACAATTTCGTTATTGCCATGGGACAGAAAAATGAAAGACTGTCCTGACTGTTTAACCGGGGCTACGGGACAATCGGACAATGCTCGGTTCTTACTAGACCTGTTATTTCGACCTGCTTTTCAACGTTCTGCTCTCAACCTATAGATAAGCTCACAAACGTGCAACATTGGTCAAGACTCCGGTCACAGCGCACGTTAAAAAGACAACTATCGAGTTCAGTGGTTTGCATTGCGAACCAACCTTTCTTCCTTTTTCCGAGTTGGGCGTCCACATCCGTGTTGTATTTCTGTACAGGTCCAGTGTTCTCGTAGCTCTTGAATTGCTTCTTAAAACTCCCACCTCCACTCTGACGCTTTAGCTGAGATAAACAGAAATTTAATGAAATAAAGTCGTAACAAAGTCGGGAAATCGAGGGCTTCAAGAATGCTTTAAATCTGGAAACATCATTGCTTTGAAAATGTTATGCAATTTCGACGCATTGAAAAAGTTGATCCAAAAACCAACCAACGGCCTCCTTTCCACTGTCTGAGTCTCTCTCAATCTTTCTCAATAAGTTAGCAAAGGTTAACAGTGTTGACTCTTCCTCCTAAAGCATCAAAATTGGATTGCTTTGGCGGCTAACATTCGGGATATCTGAAGAGAACATGAAGTATGAAACAGCGCATTGTGGAAGGGTAAAAATGAAAAAAAATTCTAGTTCCGAGAGACAACAAAGAGTCCTGAAGTGCACGACGTGGTGTAGAATGATCCTGCAATAATACAACACTCACCTTTCCCTTGTACTTGGGCTGAGACTGTCCGATCAATGAAGCGTGGTAAATAAGTCCGTTTTTGGGGGTTTGCTTTTTTGAGCCCAAAAAACTTTGAAAAAAGGGCGCACCCTAGCGCCGCGCGACGATAACAGGGATATACGCTGTACGCGTTTAGCAAACTTAACCAGGTGCTTGCCCTAACCAGGACCATGCACATGGTTACGCGCACGGAATGCGCGGCGCAGCAAGCGTTTCGCGACGCGACGTCCCTGGTTAAGGGACCCAGGTGCTAATGCCGCGCCGACTTTCCCCAACCAGCGCTCTGTTCCGCGCGCGCGGTGCCGTTGCTAAACACGTATATCCCTGCGTGGCTCGCGTAGGGATGCGCGCGGCGCGTACACACACCTATGTGGGCTTAGGAAGCGGCGCCGTTCCTCTCAGAACAGCCGTTGCCCTAACCAGGACCCTGGTTACGCGCACGGAGTGCGCGGCAAGTTAGGGGACGCCCTTGCTAAACAGTAACACGTATATCCCAGTTTGCGTTGCGCGGCGCGCTTCCTCCCGTAGGGAAGCGCCGCTAGCGTACACACCTATGCGGGCTTAGGAACGCGCCGCGCAACACAAAAAGGGATATATGTGTTTAGCAATTCAACTATTGACTATGCTGGCATATTAGGAAAATTACATTACAGGGGCGCGGGCGTGTCGAAAGCCCTCTTCTTTGTTCTGATTGGACGTTAACTTTGAGTGAATGTTGACGTAACAAAAAGTCCAACAATACAGTGCGTCTCAATCAATTTGAACATAACAAATATTTTTTTGAATCCGCATATTGAGGGATAACAAAAAATCAATGCTGCAAAAACGGCCTAAAAACAGCCCGAAAAAAGCAGTCATCGATCAAAATGAAATTGAAAATGCGCGTGATATAAAACCTTTAAAATGCTAACACAAGGTTCTCCTTATCCCGATCCGTTGAAAAGTCCAGATACTATCGTTAAATCAGATAAAATATAAATTTAAGATAAATTGACAGGGGGAATTTGTTCAATATAGTCTTCTTGTCGACTACTACTTGTACTTCGCAATATTGGACTTTGAAACTCACATAGAAACAATTTTCACGAAGAATCACCATCCTATCCATTAACCAACAGCCTATTTTTCAAAATAGAATTGGAATGTTAAAATCAATTAAGAAGTAATAAGTTAAATTAAAAGAATAAATGAATTCACCATGGAAATGGAATGTTAATAATTTTACCATTACCAGACACCAGTCTTTTCTACTAGAAATTCTCGAGAATCCATTAAAAATCCTTATCAAATCCGACGATTAAAATGCTAAAAACATAATCTATGCTTCCTCCATTACTTCCGTTTTTATTTTCTTCTTTTTCTTCTTCTTTTCCTTCGTGGGAGCCTCTGGAGCTGGGGTTTCTGGATCTGGGGTTTCTGGGGCGGGGGTCACAGCCTCTCCCTTAACTTTCTTCTTTTTCTTCTTCTTCTTCTCAACACCTTCACTGGATCCGTTCACTGTGGTAGCCTGAAGAGAATCCTGTGATAATTGATGGATCATCCATACCTCCACGATTTTTGCATGTTTTTCGAGATTGAAATATCGAATCCATGGGCCTTGGGAGTACAAGCCAAAAGTTTTTACTTTTTGAAATGAAATATTCCTGAGTATGCATATCATGGAATTCAAAATGAGGACATCATCATAACAGTACAAAAACAGGTATTGAAAATAATTGAAAATTTATATAGACGAATGAATATGCATAATTTTGATTTCATCTGAAGACGGTAAAAATATCCAAAATTTTAGTTGGATTTTTTTGACAATTGTTGCACATTTTAGATTTCATTTTGCATGTGTCTAGGATGACCAAGACCAATCTTGGCATGTCGTGGCATACGAAGGGCAATCGGCCGGAATCATACGTACCTCTTCCTTGGTTTCTGTTGGCTCTTGCTTTATTTCCTCGATCTTAGGCTTCTTCGTCACTTCTTTCTCTTCAGATGGTTCTGTGATAAGAAAGGTTTGAGATATCATGCTTTGTTTCAACTGGTATGTGTGCTCAGAAGTCCAAAGAAACACGCCAAAAAGTACTAGGCAAAGATTATCCACGATTTCGTGATTGCATTATATTTCCCAATCTCCCCATCGTCAACTCGGGCCATGGAACAGAAAAAGGAAAAGCTGTCCTGACTGTTTTACCGGGGCTATGGGACAATGCTCGCTTCTTTCTATTCCTGTTGTTTCGACCTACTTTTCGACCAATAGATGAACGCACAAACGTGTAACATTGGTCAAGACTCCGCTCACAGCGCACGTTAAAAATACAACTATGAAGTTCAGTGGTTTGCATTTCGAACCAACCTTTCTTCCTCTTTCCGAGTTGGGCGTCCACATCCGTGTTGTATTTCTGTACTGGTCCAGTGTTCTCGTAGCTCTTGAATTGCTTCTTAAAACTCCCACCTCCACTCTGACGCTTTAGCTGAGATAAACAGAAATTTAATGAAATAAAATCGTAACAAAGTCGTAAATTCGAGACGATTTGGGCTTCAAGAATGCTTCAAATCTGAACATTGCTTTGAATTCGACGCATTGAAAAAGTTGATCCAAAACCAACCAACCTGGCCCTTTTCCAACTGTCTGAGTCTCTTCTCAATCTTCTCACGGTTAGCGAAGGCTAGTTCAGTGTTGGACTCCCCTTCTCCTAAAGCATCGTACCTGATTGCTAGCGAGGCTTTGGCGGCTAACATTCGAGATATCTGAAGAGAACATGACGTATGAAATAGCGTATTGTGGAAGGTAAAAATAAAAACAATGCTGGTTCGAGATTAAATGAGTCCTGAAGTGCACGAACGTAGAATGAAATAAGATTTTCCAGCAATAATAGAGCACTCACCTTTCCCTTGTACTTGGGCTGAGACTGTCCAATCAAAGAAGCGTGGTAAATAAGTCCGTATTTAGGAGTGTCATGCTTCGTTTTCAATGCTCTGAAATAAATAAAAGAGGATTATCATTATCAATTCAAATTTGCGTACTAGACGTAAACTGTAAAGTAAGCCCTCGTGCAAAACCCTTAATTTGGGTCATTAACATGATAAAAATAGAAAGAGAGTAAAATCCAGGCCACTAACCTGAACAGGGCCTTCTCAGCGCCGAGTATCTGGACAGTAGAGGAGGGGTATTTGGCCAGGTTAATGAGTGAGCCCGCGTGGGAGATGAGTCTAGCACCGACTAGCTCCCCCACCAAGATAGTCAGGTTGGGGGCGATAGCGTTCATCCTGTTTCTCAGGTACTCGTAGAGCTGACTCCGGTAGTCAGTGATAGTCGTGATCTGGGTACAGAGGTGCTGGATGTTCAGAATGTCCGCATCCGAGATCTCAGTGCCCATCGATATCTCCGAGGTTTTCTTGATTTCTGCCTCGATGTCTTCTGTCACGATCTCCGATAGGTCGGTTGTCACAGCGTTCGTTCTGAAGGAAGCTGACTGTTATGATATTCCTGCATGATTTTCTGAAATTTGTACTTTACAGTCTCAAGAGACTAGATTCTTCAGCTTTAATTTCCAGTTCGACGTTTTAAAATTAAACCTTTTAGTGCTTTGGGACTTCATTGTCAAAGATACAAGAATTATTCACAGAATTTTCAACAAGGCATATCATGCCCACAAACCTTTCTCCAAGTGCGAGGACCACTTTAGCGTACACGAGGTTATCTGAGATTATCTTGGTGAGTTCGGGGAAGTGCCAACCGTACCACTCCCGGCACCTCATGATGTAGTTGTTCAGTTCCTTGTCTATGTCGTCCAGTAGCGCTGAAATAGGGAATAAAACGGTCAAACTGTAGCCATTTTCATATTACCCATATGTTTGTACATGCGTCGATCGAAATATCTGTCGAAAGAAGGCGCGAATTTCGACAAAATTCAATGAAAAGGAAATTACTTATTACAGCATTGCGCGCGCACTGTTTTTTGCGCGTTTTTTTTTTCGATGGATCTTTCGATCGCTCTATGTGCATACATATTACATATACTTCTATATTTATTCCCAAGTGATATTTAGTATGATCAACGATTTGTGAAATAGCCCAATGCCGCAATATCAACAGGACATGATTGCAATGCGAAGCATACTCGTTGCGCGGACAGAACGCTTTAGAAGGTTGGAGTGTGGGTGAGAACGAGAGGAGACAGGTGCAGGTAACGCGCTCGCCAGTAAGCTGCGTTCTTTGAAACGCTAGACGGTGGTGAGCGTGAGTGGGGGTTGTTCCCCCAAATCACTAGCCCAAGAATCGGAGAAAGGTGGGGCAGAAATTGTGAAAGTCGAAATCATTGCTCGCGTTGTCGTGCGACGATTATGGGTTAAGACAGCCATTTCTAACTCTTACAGGGGCGTGTCGAACTCATATGTGCGCGGCTTTTCCATGCGCGGCTCGCTGCCTGTTAATTACAGGCAGCAAACCGCACACTATTACGCCGCGCATTGAAAAGCCGCACGTATATCTGTTCGAGACGCCACCGTAAGGCCGTTGCTCTTTGACGCGTTTAGTATCTAGCAGAAAGTCTGTTTACGTGAGCACGCGCCGTGACGATCGTGCGTGGTCACTCGTTTCAAATTAACAGGTGGTTTTGATATCATCTTTAACTGGAAACTTGTAGAGGAAATTATTTTATTTCATACCTATGTTTTTAAACAGGTGTTCAATTCTTACCCAGATGAAATAGTTCAGTCAAACTTAACGTGTCACAGTGTCTCCAGAATAACGCGTACGGCGTATTGGTTTATTACCCGCAGTATGGATTGCGTTGTGGATTCGCATGGTGGTACGAGCTGATTATTGATTGGTTGCCCCATGGCCTGGTTTGCTGTGGGTAGTATAAGTCATAGAAATAGAAGTCCTTTTTTGATGTGTGGCTATGTGGAATATCCAAGGCCACGCCCAAACATTGCGGCGTGGTCACAGGACGTAACCACGACTATTTTACAGCACAGCCGCGGACATAATGTACAGCATACTATCAAAAGATTACTGTAATGTCAGACCAAATTATTAAGCCTTGAAACTTGATGAATGAACATTAAAGAACAAAAGTTATCTAACACTCTGGTAATATTTTGCTGCTAGCCGTGTGTGATAAAAGGATCAATGGAAACCTCATATCAAGCTATCTAATAATTTATGAGCGTACAAATTTTCATTGACCGTAAATGTACGGGGGGCAAATTGACAGTAATTTTGAATGGTATCTCAGACAATAACGTTAAACCTGCCCAGTGCCCCTCCATTGTTGTAGAATTCATGACAGCTCAATGGGGTAAGGGTAGTTTTAAATGTTCTGCTGCTTGACAGGACACGTTATTACTGTGAAAACGTAAAATTCTCAAAACTCAATTGAATAATGGACGGCATTAACGTTTATTATTTGTCAATACGTCCTTGTCAAATAATTCAAAGGAATCTTTGTTCACAGACACCATATCAATACTTCAATTCATTTTTTTCTTGAGATTTCAAAGTATAAAGAGGGCGTTTTGCGTCCCTGATCGCCAAATGCCGAGGCATAGCCGCTGTGTCTGTAGTAGTTCCACTACACAGTTATTTCGAGCGCGTGGCTTTGATCCGCGAGTTGTTCATCTCCTGGATCAGATAACCCACAGCACTTCATGCTGGACCCATTCAGCGAGCAGCGTCATATGAACCCTTAGCGCCGATTGGTCAACCGTCTATGCGCTGTTAGAACTAACGTACGTGCTACTTGCTACGTACGCGCTACTAGACAAATAAATTCTTTAAGCTCTGTTGAAGTCAGCTTCCCCTTCCAATTGAGCAGCTGTCGCATGATAATACGATATTATATGGGTCCTAAATTTTCCATTTCAATTTTTTTCACCTTCAGTCAGGTGAAATTTTAATCTGAAGGCATATTAATTCTAGCTGCTAATTCCAAAGTGCCATTCCACTTTTGAGGTGTTATAATTTTGTTGAGTGTGAATTTTTGAGAGGCACGACCGCACGTGAGACACGTGCCATTTTATTTTAAATAAGACAGAGAAAGCTACGACTGAAGTATTATCTTCTCACAGGAGACAATGATTTCTGCATTACTTCTTCTGGGCTTCTTGGTCCTCGTTGGCTCCGCTACGCAAGAATCTCACGAGCGATTCATGAAGCTGGTGGATGAGCTAAAGGACGAGGATGATTTTGATATGGACGAACTGAAGACGCTCGAAGATAAGTTCGAGAAAGAACTCGCCGAACATGGAGATTCGGTTTACTCCGACATAGAACTTCTGAATTCAGACAAGGAGTTATCTGATGAAGAGGATGAAGAGGCAGAAGAAGAGGCAGATGAAGACGATACCTCTGAGTACCCAGAGGCACTGGACTGGAGGGACCATGGCATGGTACACGAGCCCGCTTACAAGGGGCACACATGTGGGTCCTGTGGCTGGGTTGCTGGTACCCAAGCTCTGGAGACCCGGGTTGCTGTAACCTCTGAGAACTACATCCCATTTTCCATTCAAAGCTTCATGAATTGTGCGCAGCGCGTTTGTATTGGTGCCCAGCCGCACTCGGTGACCGGACAAGCCAGTAAAAGGGATTTTATAGTGCCAGAAACCGACGTGCCGTACATCAGGAGGAAGTGCATGTACCGAGATGGGGTGAAGGACATGAAGTTCTGTCTGGAAACCTGCGGCCACCTCCACCCTCTCAAGTTTAACAACACGCTCCATGATCAGTTCGTGGTGATTGCTGGGATTGGATCTGCTCAGAGCGAGGAAATGGCCATCGCAGCCCTCCAGGGGGCTCCCTGACTACCTGCTACGATAACACCAACAAGCGACCTGGGGAGAAGTGTGGGAGAGGGTGTCTCCACGCCAACTCCGTTATAGGGTATTCCAAAGAGGGATTCATTGTGCAGAACAGCTATGGGAAAAAGTGGGGGCCTTTCCGAAATGGGACCTTCTTAGCACCAAACGGAACCATATGTGAATTAGCCATTCTCGCGAAAGCATTCTATCCAATAGTTTTATACGATTATGATCGGGCTAACGCTTTCTATACACAGTGGGAAGGCGTCGACGAAGGGGGGCTCACTTTTGTTGATGAGAGCGTCTACGGAGTAGTGGATTACGACAAGAAAAACTGGGGCACTGCCAAGAACAAGTGTGCGTTCATTGGATCAGCCTGTAAAGGTGTTGTGGATCTTTCCTCAGGGGAATACGGACTGGTCTCTGACTGCGGAGCTGGCTCAAGTGGTCCTCAGAAGTCCTTCACGAAGACCCAGATGGTTGTCTACCTCAAACATGAAGCTTCTGGTAAATACATAGGAATAGAAAGCGCAGGCAACACGCTTTCTCTGAAAGTCGTGGACAAGGCCCAAGCTGCACCATTCTATACCAGTTATGGTAGATTCATCTCATTCGACTTTCCCACACATCACATAGTAAGGAACACTCTTCAGCCAGTTACAGGCACCGTTAGGGAAGTCGCTCTCAACTTTGATCTTAACCTAAATATCACCAACGACCACTGGCACTTAATCCACTGCAATATCCATAATACCGACAGTGGAAAGTCAATAGATATGTCTTTCACAACCATTGGCAAAAAGAAGAGGAAGAAAACTATTGAATCGCTCATAACGGCAGATATAGATAAAACATCGAATACCCAGCGCTTCAAGGTGGGTGTTCTCGCAGATGGAACCTCCTTTCAGAAGAAACTGGCAACAGTCTGACCAGATCGGATAAAAATGGATTAATATTCGGTCTCGAAGGAGCAAACTTGTACTGGCACAGAAGACAGCTGCTCCGCGTATCGAAAGTCTTGGCGTCAGATGGGACATTCCAACCCATTGATCACTCTGCTGCAAACCAAGTGTGGAATCCAACAGATTGCTCCATCACTAATACCGATGCTACAGGACTCAACAGCTTCCTTGGAATACGCAATGAAGAGGTAGTGATGCTTGCCGAGACCGAGGACAAACAGGGGTGGACTTTCGAGTATGGAGACCTCTAGTTTCAAGAGTGCAGAGTACCATCATTTCAACTTTTCAAGAAAACTGAGATTTCAAGAGTATGATTCATGAAAGTTTAGTTTAGTTGTTAACAAACTTGCTTCACTGTGTTTTAATTAATAGACGTTTCCCCCTGAAACAACAGAGAGGGGGGCATCAGAGTAATTACAAAGCGGGGAGAAGTTGAAATGTGTTGCCGAGGCAGTGGGGGATAGAACGGAGGGAGGGTGGGAATGAGAGGGGGATAAAATGGAGGGATGGAATGGATGTCCTTGGGGAGACAAAACCTAATATAAGTGGCAACCCCCACTTGGTACCCCATCCCCTTGGTGGGATATTAGGAGACTTAACGGGAGGTAAAGTGATAAAGCAGACTTTTAAAAAGTTTATTTTTCGTAACTACCGCAATCATGAAATGGCCGGCCAAGAACTAATTTACGACTGAATAGGGCCTTAACAGTGTGAGGTGTCAATTCAACGCATACGGTTGGGGTTTGACGACATACAACTTGGCACTACCATGTGTTTATTTCGTGTTTCTTTTAATTTCTGTTTGATAGAGTCCTCCCAGTGGAAGACAAACCAAAAGATGTGAGTCGGAGCTCCGAAGAGACTCAGATACACATGGAACGGAATCTTACCTCAAATTTGATTGTATAAAGTAGTGTTGTAAAGTTTAAAACTGAGGATGAGAAGTGCTCAGTGCGTATAATCGTGCTGTGATGATATTTCCATGTGCTTGAAATATGAGAGCAGTATTACTGTCAGCAGCTGAATTAGCAGCAGTAAATAATAGCCCTTGTGATAGGACACGTGACTGCTTTACAACACAACAATCACATTACATGAGGGAGGTCACGAGATAATGGAGTTAAAAGCACGGCACATTATTCCTTATATGGGAGGTAATGAGGCTTGCTGCAGAGAGAATCGTGCTTTCAGAAATGGAGAGAGCGTAACACAAGACACAACCCTCATGAAAAGGGAGGATGTCGCTGGTGTCAGAGTAAACTGATGTAAGGCGACATGGTGTCAAGGTAAACTGATGTCAGGGTAAACTGATTTCAAGGTAAACTGATTTCAAGGTAATCTGATGTCAAGGTATACTGATGTTTTAAACTTTACAACACTACTTTATACAATCAAATTTGAGGGTAAATCTGTAGGGAGGGCGTGAGTTGGGCCCGTGATCCGTGTATAAGCCCACCTATGCTGTTTCTAAAGTAACAGAATTTCAGATCAACTAAGCATTCAATAAGAATGAACACACTTCTGATTTGGCCTTGAAAACCCCTTAATCAAAGCAGAAAGTCGCAATTATACCCGGGCAAAAAAAAAATGAGATTGAAAATGAGAACCCGCCATTCAAAATTGGTGCTATCACAAATGACACAATGCAGGCGCGCGGCGCGGTAAAAATGTGGCTAAATTTCAACTGCAATGAAAATTTACCAAAGCAGTGTCTTCGCGCCTGCGACAAACTAGTTTTCGTACTGTGACTGCCCCGCAAATAAATAACATGGAGGTCAGCTACGTCTAAATAATTTCGCACTGTAGATTTACGGATACTTGTTGCAGATGCTTCTTAGATATATTTTGAAGAAGGTTATGAAAAGGCAGTACTCACAAATAGCCTGTATGATCATGGTGTCCACTTTGTCAGGGCTAAACTTGAGCTTGTATCGGGAGAGGGAGTGAGCCAGTCCCAGGGACATAAGACTCATGTTCTTCTCCGTTATTCCGAGCAGACTGGGAGCTTGTTGTCGGAGTCCACGGTACAGCTCAGTGATTGCTGTGTTACTGACACACGGCAAATCAAGGGAATCCTGAGGGCGAAACAGTGGTTACTGGTTGTAAGTAGCTGAATGATGGTTGTAAAACGAAGACAAGTTGGTCAATAATTGCACAAGTATTATGCGATTTGTTGCCAGAACAGCAATGAACACAATTAATGAGGAACCCTACAAGTGGATCCTGCGTGGTAAATGTTGTGTGGTAAAATACTGTGTGGTTAAGGAAATTCGGCGTTCGCGCCCGACGAAAAGTACAAAAATGTGAACAAACCCCATTTTCGCGCGATCTGCAAGTTTTGCGTGTTTCCATACCAACTTCACATTCCAAACGTGTTCTATGCTCGACTCGGTATTATGATTGAATTCCTTACCACACGCTCAAATTCAGCCTCTGTAAATTGCTAATGTGCAATGGGGGAAATGGATGAAAGGACATGTAAATCGAATTCCTTACCACACGCTCAATTGGTTGTCACAATCGTGTGTAAATGTGTGTGTATTGAATTATAAAGTGTTAACATCACACACAATGCTAAATGCAATAAATTTGAAATTTGTCTCAGAAATAGGAAGGGCGATAAAATTGTTATTGATAAAATAAAAATTTGAGTTGGGTCAGAGCTGATATCTTGAATAATTTGGAATTTATCGTGCTGCTCAAACACCGCCTGTCCTCCTCATTCCCCGCGCGGTGGTCTCCAATTTTCATAGGGTGGTTCTTTCCGAAAAATCCTCCAATAAATTTTTGCTTTTAGGTATCCGGCACCCTTATAAATTTGAGATATTGGCTTGGCCGGGATGGATCCCCGGGGCTAAATACTTGGCAAGATCGACTCCGCCGACCCATCCTGGCCAAGACAATATCCAAATTCTAAAGCGGATCCCCCACGGACTCCGATAAATTCCGAGGATTTTTCTTTCAGAAGTCCCTATGAAAAATTATATCGTCAAAAAATGAGGAGGACAAATTTTTTGAGCGTTAATTACAATTCCAAAAAATTCAAGATTTTCGTGAAAATTCCAACTTTATTTTAACGGTCAAAAACATACTTTTATATTTCAATTCTATTTCTGAGACAAGTAACATTTATTGCATTTAGCATTGTGTGTAAGATGTTGAGTGTATAATCACTCAACTGCAATGATTTACACACGATTGTTTCCACCAATTGAGCGTGTGGTAAGGAATTCGATTTGTCCTTTTCATCCATTTCTCCCATTGCACATTAGCAATTTACAGAGGCTGAATTTGATGTGTGGTAAGGAATTCAATCATAATACCGAGTCGAGCATAGAACACGTTTGGAATGTAGTTGGTATGGAACACGCAAAAACCTGCAGATCGTGCGAAAATGGGGTTTGTTTGTTTTTGTACTTTTCGGCGGCGCGAACGCCGAATTTCTAACCACACAGTATTTTACCACACAACATTTACCACGCAGGATCCACTTGTAGGGTTCCTCATTGCGATGCTATATTATCGTTAGTAACTGTTACTTAACGCAAAATGGAGAAATATCAAACGAAAAAGTCTGAGGGACATAATATGAAAACTTAGATACACACCTTAATTGCTTTCCCCAACGCAGCATCCTGCACAGCAATTTGATCCTGTAAACCCCCATCAACCACCACTTTCTTGAGAAATTTCTTCAGTCCTTTGCTGATTTTACCTGAAAACATCTGATAACAGCAGGTAACATCGCCCAGCAATGGTTTTACGTGGTTCTGTCTCAGTCTTAGTGCAATTAGCGTGTAATGTATTCCTAAAATTAAGAAATACATTTTACACTTGCCAAAATGCACATGCAGAACATCATCGACAGAATAGAATATTTCAAGCAAATTCATAATAAAAAATTGCTCCAAATTCAGAGGTACACGAGATACTGTATGGAATTTTCACTTTTCAGTTGATTTGATGTATGCAAATTGAGCCGGAGTATATTTCAAAATTCAATCAATCATGATAGTTTCAAGGCAGTAAGGTGTTTCCCTGATATTCGTAAAAGCTCTCTAGCTTGCTCAAGATATAATAATACCTTCAATGAACCCAGTCGCAGCCGCTAAGGCATCCGTGTTGTCCTTGAACTTCTTAAAAGCTTTCAATTTAACAACCTGATGAGAAAGTAAAAATGAAAATTTCAAAATGTCTCGAGCCCCATCTTTAGAATTTAGAAAATAAATAAACACTTATTTTATTTCTAAAAGAGTGGTATATTTTTATCTACAAACTACAGTACAGAATTGCTGAAGTCTGTTCACCAAGTCTTTATAGTTAGTAATCCAAAAATAATAAAAGGAGTAATTTAATATCATGCTCATATCATGCTCATATCATGCTCATAGATTTATGCAAGTGTCAAAATGTATGAATAAAGGAGATTCAATGATTTTAATAATAATTTAAGGCCTAAAAACCAACAAGTGCTCTGGGCTAACAAAGGGTCATCAGTTGGGCAAGGGTGATTATGAGGCACAAAATGTACCGCACACGGTTTTTCGGCTCCCTAGCCCAAGAAACCTACACCCCCGGGAGCCATGGACACAGACAGTGAGTACATTGCACTGTATCCATCCCGAACTGAAACCAAACTCAAAATAGCAGTCGGCTAAACGGTAACCGGTTGTCCAGTCGACTATCTGCTTGGCTAGCCGGTGGTGTCGGAAAATCTCAAGTACATTAATTTATTTCCCTATAAACTCAATAACTAGTAACTAGTTCCACAAATTAGAATTGAAATTCCAGCCATTTTCAACTGCATCATTTTGAAGACTGCCTCAGTAGAACATAGTTATATGGCCATTGGGCTTCACCACCTTCAACTGTCAAGCTCCCATTCCAACTCTAAATATCCCTAATGCTGAATTCCCCGGCTTTAATTTACTAGTTGCAAAGTGCCTTCACTACCATACCATGGTTTACAACGAGTCATTGCTCCCTGCCCTCGTTTACAACATTTCTCTGTGGCAACAAAGTCAATCAGCGATCGGACTGGGGGAGTGAATCGTGGCCACTACTACTGTGCAAACTTACCAAAAGCGAGAAAATATATCATTAACCTAAACAGCCACAAGGTCGACTCAGCCCAAAGGTACAGACAAGGGTGTAGTAACATTCAAATGTACGGGCTGTACTTGTTGATGACGAAACGCATTATTCATGAATATTCCGCACTCCAAATGCACCCTATCTGCACCCCAAATGCACCCAGCGCCCTATAGGGGGAGTGTCACTGCCCCAATTGTCCGTGTCCCAATTAACTTTGAGTTAGGGACTGGTTTATGGGACAATTGGGACAAACAAAAAAAATCAGTCATTTATCATTTTTATATTGATCCAAGTTTTTCTATCATTGAAATGAAAGTTATATCCATACTACTATACTTAGTAACTATTTCGGTTGCATTTGTTTGCAGTGGTTAAGTGTTCCCACTTCCCTATCCCAAAACATATGCAGGAAAAAGGCAGTGGCAGTTGCAACGCAGCAAGTGCCACTATGTAACTGGCTGTGAGACAAATAAAACTAAATTGCTGCTCAAAAACACAATCATTTGAGCCCCAGTTGTCTCTGTCACTTTCGTCCCAATTGTCCCAGTCTGCATTCACTTTTTTGAGTCCAATCTCTTCCATTTTCTTTGTCCCAATTTTCTCAAATAACCCATTTGATCCAAAAGTCCCTGTCCCAATCTACTTTTCTTTGAGTTTGGAACAATTGGAACAATGTACCCTATCTGCACCCCAAATGCACCCTATGTGCACCCCAAATGCACCCTATCTGCACCCCAAATTGGCCCTTTCTGTGAAACAAATGCGATGCACCCTATCTGCAGCCCAAATAACCCTATCTGCACCCCAAATGTACCCTATCTTCAACCCAAATGCACCCTATCTGCACCTCAAATGAAGCCCTATCAGCACCCCAACTGCACCCTACCTGCACCGCAAATGCACCCTATCTGCATCATCTCTACACCCCAAATGCACCTCATCTGCACCCCAAATAAGACCTATCTGCACCCAATTATGCACCCTATCAGCTATCTGGTCCCCAAATGCACCCTATCTGCACCCAGATGGTAAAATTTTGATTTTTGGTTGCCATTTTTGTCACAAGGCATCACAGGCACAATTTTGGACCTATGTACTCAAGACCACCATCAAAATGCTGTTACACAATCTGGTCATTCTGCCCAACTCATATCTCAAACTCGTGTTTCCACAAATATGAGGGGTGGACCCCCCCCTTAACATCCCAAATTGGGGCGTCTTCCAAATTATCAGACCTGAACCCCTTATGAAAAAATACATCCAGAACTTGAGTTAAATTAAAATTTGGGAGGCCCTCTTAACAGGTTTCAGATTTGTCTTGGTGCCCAGCCTCAGCACAACCAAGGGCCTTCAATTTTAAGTTAATTTAGTAGAATTAGATAGTTCTATATGGGATCGTTCACATATTATGTAATCACCTAGGCTAGGGGGAGGGGGGGAGTTTTCAAATGATTACGTTTGATTACGGGGAGGGGGGAGGGGGTTTAGTGGTTGATTACGTAATCAAAATTTACAATTTTTGACAAAATTTTTGCCACAAATTGTCGGTATTTTTAGCAAAATTTTCAAAAAACCAACTCAAAAGCACAATTTTTCAGCACCATTTTTAAAAACTTACCTCAACATTTTCATAACTTTTCCAAAGTTGAAACAAAATAAATTTTAAAGTATTTACACTGTCCATTTTCTTCATTGTCTACTCAAGAAGGTGGGGGAGGTGGTTTAGCCATGATTATGTAATATTTTCCTCAAGAGGGGAGTTGGGCTTAGATTATTTTTGATTACAAGGGGGAGGGAGGGGGGTTGAAAATGGCCAAAAATTGATTACGTAATATGTGAACGATCCCTATGTTAGTTGAATGTGCTGTAAAAATTGAAAAATTAATTGAAAACAGAATTTTAAGGCAAAACTGATGATGAACAAACAATTTTTAGATAATTCCAATTTCAAAATTCCAGGTGGAGGTGCAGTGATAGTTAAATACAGGAATATAACATTTTACCAACCTTACTGGCACCTTCTGGGCTGGAAAAGTCTGTAGCAAGATCATGAGACTCTGATATCTTCTTATCATCAAGGACTTTGAATAGAGAAAGACCAGCTGGTGTTTCAAACAAAACTAACATTTTCCTAGGGGGATTTAACAAATAACAATATCAACATTTTTAAATTGAATCCAGTGAATCAAATGTTGTCAAACTACAAATATTAAGGTGGATCACAAGCAACATCAAACAAGGCAAAGAAAATTTAATTGGATTGAATAAAATAAAAAGTAGCCTCTAAGCTGTGCTGAGGGAAAAACACTCAATCATGAAGACTGTTTACAAGGTTATCCACTAAGGACATAAAAATAATACAACTAAAGGGGGTTCACTCCTGGAAAACTCGAATCTGAGACATGATCCAGCCAGGTCAGCCAGGATACAATCGCAAAATTTTGAGCATTTTTAAGATGCATTTTGTATCCATTTTTGTCAACAAGACCCTCATCACTAGAGTATGGAAGTGAAGACCCTTTGTCTTTCTTTCGTGAATTATTATGCTTTTCCTGGGGGCAAGCCTTCTTTTTATTTTTTGGAATGGACTGCTTGGGTAACTGACTGGCCATGGGCCAAGTTTTTTTTTTTTTTTTTTTTTTTTTTTTTATATATACACTGTTGAATCAATGTTGAATTCAATATGCTTAGAAGTACAATTTGAAATGTTGAATGTAACAGTGAATTAATTAGTCTAATAGGCTCCTTATTGTGAGAACAAATACAATTGCTAAATACGTGTTACTATCATTTATTCACTAAAAGAACTATAAGAATTAACCAAGTCATTGTTATTTATCCATTAAAAATGAACAGCAGTGTACTAGCAATTGATTGCCCAAATAAAACAGTGAACTATAGGCAGATTGTTTTGAGGTTCAGTCAGAGGTGGGTAGTCATGATTTTGAGAGTGGGTATGTGGTACAAAGACCCTACAGAGCTGTCTTAACAATGTAGGCAGGTTCATGGGGCATAGCCTTAAGCCAAGGGATTTCAAGGGAACAGAGCCTCCTCAGAAATATTTTAGGAACACCTGGTGGTTTAGAGCATTTTCCAACACCAAAAATGGTATTTAACCATCACACTTCAATGCACTCATAAAAGTTAACTTAATTTCACTGAAAATAATTACTATTGTTATTCAATTAAACCCATTAAATGCAATATTAAGGTTCTAAAGCACTATGGCGGCTGAGCATTTGCAAGACTTGAATTAAAACAAGGGACATTTACAGTACATTAGTCGATCAAATAGAATGGTTTGATTGATCAGCTCCATTTGAATTTGCCAGACGTTGCTTGGCCCCCTGCAGGGCAAACAACGTCTGGCAAATTTGAACAACTGATTATTCTCAGGAGCCAAAAATGTATTATCCTGAGGACCTGAGGTATTTGTTTTATTTCCTAAGTCGCATAGGTGTGCATAAATGCGAGCAGGGGTATACAACATATTTGTCCTAACTTTGCTAAACGCGTATATCCCTGTTATCGTCGCGCGCGGCGCGCTTCCTCAGGGAAGCGCTCGGCGCGTACACACACCTATGTGTTGCTAAACACGTATATCCCTGTGTGGCTCGCGCGGCGCGCTTCCCCAGGGAAGCGCGCGGAGCGTACACACACCTATGCGGGCTTAGGAAACCTATGTGGGTTTAGGAAGTCCTAACTAGTGCCCTGGTTTCGCGCATGGAGTGCGCGGCGCGGCAAGCCGCTGTTTATTAGGGAAACCTTTGTCAGACATGACGTTGACAGACCCTTTCGAGAATTAACGCTTCGCAGCTGGCGTCTGCTTCCTCTAACCGCGCCGCGCACTCCGGGTTCCCCTAACCTCGCTGCGCGTGCGCACTCGTACGACAATGCATTGCCCGTTGGTAAGTGAAACAAAAGATTAGTGCAACAAAAGATTAATATTTATAGATCACAGAATTTCTTTATTGAAAATCACAGTAATAAATAAATCTGGTATGATTTTGTACTCAGTTTATTCTATAATCAGTTTTGTAATCATTTTTCTCGGTGCTCTGGGATTCCCCAACATCAAAATAACATTATATGATATTCATATACGTTCATTTTATGTATTGATAATCGTCAGACTGTTAGAAGTATTTTGACTTCAGATAATAAAAAAAAAATAATAATTTAAACTTTTATATTATAGTGGCACATCAACTTAATATAATTGCACAGCTGTGCCACGAAAACAATGTAACATTAAGCTAAGCAGTGCTTCATTCAAATATTATTTACAGTTAAAATTAAAAGCCAAAATATCAACATTATTGAAGCTATTTTAAAGGTAAGCACTGCCTTAAAGACACCAAAAAAAATAAATACAAATTTCAATAAATTAGTTAATTAAGGTAAATAAATTAAATATCAAATGCTTGATGAATAATTTAAACAAAATATGTTAGATATCAAATGCTTGTTTAAATAAATGAGTTTTAAGAGCACACTTGAATAAACCAATAGTAGGACAAACTCTCAATTCTAGTGGGAGACTATTCCAAAGTTTCGGCCCAGATTTCTCAAAAGCACGATCTCCAAAATTTGAATAAACTCTAGGTTCATGCAAAGAAATAGAATGGGTATAGTCAATATATTTAATCATAGTTTCTAGATATTCAGGAGCCAAGCCATTTAAACATTTGAACACAGTGAGGAGAATCTTGAAATGAACACGATACTGAACTGGAAGCCAATGTAAATCCTTAAGTGTATCTCCCATATGATCATGTTTATAAAGTCCTACAATTGCTTTTGCACTGCGTTCTGAATTAATTGTAGCTGTCTGAGTAGTTGTTCATTGATTCCATAGTAAAGGGCATTACAATAGTCCAATCTGCATGCTATAATGCTGTTTACAACCAACTTCATCTGATCATTAGTGAAGATGAAACGTTTTTTAACAACATTCCTAATGAGACGAAAGCAGTCTTTTTTGAGTGCAGTGATATGAGTACTGAATGATAGTTGGTCATCCAGAGTCACCCCAAGATTTCTGACACTAGACACAAATCTCACACACACTTCACCAGGTAGGATGATACCTCCAATGGTAATCTGGTCAAGGATGTTTGATGGACCAATGACAATGACCTGAGTTTTTCCAGGGTTCAGCTGCAGACAATAGTCAATCATCCAATCTTGGATTGTCTGAAAGCAGTTAAGCATCTGGATATTCAGGGTCTCAGCTTGATCACAAGGTTTGAAACTTTTGTATACCTGTTGATCATCTGCATAACCCTGAACATTGAATCCACTCTTTTGAATAGTAGCATAAAGAGATCTTATGTAGATGTTAAACAGGATTGGACCCAGAACTGAACCTTGGGGGACTCCAAACATGAGAGTGATAGATTCCTGATTCACTTACCACGTAGCCAAGTCTGGTCCTCTGTGATCTGCCCACTAGGAAACTTTTGAACCATTTGAGTGCCACTCCACGAATTTTGATTTCTTTACTGAGAATCTCCAACAACTTGTTATGATCTACAGTATCAAATGCAGCTGACAGGTCTAACATCATCAAAACAGTGGCTGATTTGTTATCACAAGCAATCAGCAGATCATTCGTGACTTTGATCAGAATAGTCTCTGTTGAGTGGTTCTTTTTGTATGCTGATTGTTCTGATATGTTCATGTTATTTCTTTCTAGGTGTTCATTTAGCCTAGAATGGACAACACGTTCAATGAGTTTGCCCAGAAATGACAAATTTGAGATGGGGCGATAGTTCTTCAGCTCATCAGGATCCAGTTTTGCATCTTTTAAGGTGGGGATAATGTCTGCTATTTTCAAACCTTCAATTGAACCAGTAGACAGTGACTGATTCACCAGCTGGCATAATGTTGGAATGAGATTTTCAATGTTATCTTTCAGAACCACCTCTGGTAAGAAGTCAGTTGGTGCACACTTGATGCCACTTTCTTTTATTATCTCCCTAAGCTCATCTTCTGTACATGGAGTGAACTCATTCAAGTATTCACTACGAAATACAGGTTCAGTTTCTACACTTCAGTGTTTACTGACAGATGGCAGGGTTTCTCGGATATTAGTAATTTTATCAGTGAAGTAACTGTTGAATCTTTTACTGAGCTGCTCGATGTCTGGCATTGAAGGCATATTGTGTTCCTTTTTTCTGTCAAGCTCTCTATTCACAACATTGTAGACTGCTTTAACATTACCCTTGTTTTTTTCAAGTAATTCACTATAATATTGCTTCTTCTTTAGGTTTGCCATGATAGTTGTTTCTGCACGAATCTCTTCAAAGAGAATCTTATGGTAGTCACTTTTGTTCTTTTTCTTTTCAGCTTTTCTTCTTAGTTTGCGTTGGTTCTTATATTCAGAATCAAACCAAGGTGCATGGGAAGCAAATGAAATTGTTTTCTGGGTAAGTGGTGCATGTTTATCAAGTGCAGTGTTCATAACCTTGAAAAATTCATTGCAAGAAACACTGAATTGGGAGCTCATCTTCAAATTTGATAGAACAGCCACTATATCATCAGTCAATTGATCCTTGTCAACCACTTTGAAGTTCCTGGTAGCAATCGTCTTAGGTTTTTTTAGATTAACATGTAAGGTTTTTGTTGAACAGAATGTGGGATAGTGGTCACTCAACAAAAAGTCACTTTTGACATACATGGATTCTTGATCAAAAAGGTTGCTGTTATCAAACAAGAGGTCAATGGTACCACCATTGATGTGAGTTGGGTGTTTTATTAGCTGATTAAAGCCATAGGATGAACTAACTTGTAAGAGTTCAGATGATTGTTCATTAGTAGACTCCATATGTATATTAAAGTCCCCACCAATCAAGATATAGTCATACCTCATACTGGCCACACCAAGCAGGTTGTCAAATTCTTCATAAAATTTCTTAGTGACTGTACCTGTTCTGTAAATGGATATAAACAAAACTTTCATGTCAACTGTGCATGTTACCATAGCACTAATAAATTCAAATGTGGTAACTCCATGGACTTTCAGAGTTACTGGATTAAAATGGAGGTTTGTTTTCAGAAGCAGTGCTGCTCCTCCCCCTTTAGTATCAGATCTATAATGATGTATGATGCTATAGCCATATGACTTTATATCAGCTGTTATTGCATTTGAATGGTCTGTAAGCCATGTCTCTGAAACAAAAGCAATATCAACATCCTCATCTTGAAGTAAACACATTGAATCATCACATTTGTTGTTGATGCTCCTGGTATTCCAAACAAGGATTTTCAGATGAGACTGGATCACCAGTTTAGGTCTGACTAGTTTTTTGAATAATAAGAAAGTGATGACTTAAGTTTATCTTGTTTGGCATGATAAGATGGACATTCATTTGAAAATGCAGGATGCTTCAAGTCATCACCAGTTTTTCCAGCTTTCAAACAATTACAGCACTTATACACCGATTCAACATCAGAGGAATCCTTGTGAGAACAGTCACGAGTTTCATGATCTCCTGATGCACATAAACCACAACAGGTTGTTTGGGAACATTCTCTTGCATAATGTCCAAATCCTTGGCACTTGTGACATCTTTTGATATACAACTGGTCATAGACTGGACATGACACAAGCTTATCGTTTCTTAATCATTGTAATTGTGATACACCTCTCATTACAAATGTTGGGTGCTTTCTCAACCTGTATTTTATAATATTTGACTCTCTTCGGAGATTTTTACCCCAATCTGGTATGAAATCTCAAATATCATTTTCAATGACACCCTTTTTGGAAAGAAATGTAGAAATATCAATATGAATTTTATCTGAGTAGATAGAGAGATTTTGTACTGAAAGGACTCAGCCTTGCAGATTAACTGTATAACAAAGTTGTTGGTTTGCTAAGTTATTAAGACAGGGTTGAGATTAATCTGGGTATTAATCTGGGGATGGTTTGGAGGTTGTGGGATGTGTGTATGCGCACGGTGCATACACACACCTTGTTTTGCAGGCTTTAGAAGCGGCGATGGTTCTCACGAAGGTTTGTCAACAGCTGACATGGCAAATTAAACTCAATGAATCTGGTTCCAGTTGGCTAAAAATAGCCAGTAAACCAGTTTTTCGGTTTGGTTTCCTAAGACCGCATAGGTGTGTGTAAACGTGCAGTGCAACGCAAACAGGGATATATGTGTTTAGCAACAGTTTGGTAAACTGGTTGTTTCCCAATTTCAAGGTTTAAAGACACAGTATTTCGAACTAGCATTCAGTCGAATTCCTTGAACTAATATGATGACTTAGATACTCTGATAGTGGAGCTAAAACTTGATTTCTGTGAAAATTGTTTTTAGGGTATTGTGGAGTTTCTACAGGTCACGCTTGAATGGCTAGAATGGCAATAATTTTATTAGCGTTATGACCATTTGCCATGCTGTTACTGTATTAGCCAATGTGAGGAGTGCAATACTACTTACAATTGCACGCCTACAAGTACCCTCAAAATTGGCTAATATTAATTACAGAAAAAAAATATTAATTACAGAATTGGAGAAAAATCTTGGCACTGATTGATGTCTTTAAAAAATGATTCTCAATTTTATGGATCTCATAATCTCAGAATGTTGTGTCACACTTTGTGGAGTTCCTGAAGAAGAGATATTTTATCTCGAAACTGACAGTTGAATAGCGGTGCAAAGTGTTTGGGTTTGAATTCATATTTGAGAATTTTTGTGTTTCACTGAAATGATCAATCACTTCAAACATTTTGTATAAATTAGTAATAAATAAATTAATTCATGAATAAAATGGATTAGGTATATAAATGGATGTACATGCGATTGTCACAAGATTGAGGGATTTGTCGAAAGATCCCCAAAACAGATCTGCTATAGCCAAAGATGAAGCTTCTCTTTCAGGTTAGAATCTAAATAAATCCTCAATCATTTAAGGGCTTGATAGACATCCAAGTATGTAATCATTATGTTGTAAGGCAAGGATAGTCATTGTTGCCCATTGAGAGGACACCTGATTATTTATTTATCCCGAGTTTAAACAAACATGATATTCATGTCACATAACATTTCCAGGACTTGTACTGTGTTTAGGAAATGAAGATCCAAACATAATACTTACTTCACTTGAGGCCTTGAAATACCTTGCTGCCCATTCCCTAATAGACCATATATGAAAAAAGCATATGGGCATGATCCAGAGTTTACAGGTAAATGCAATTGACAGATCACTTTTTATGATTCCATATATTCTAACAAAAGTTTTTATCATTCTCTGCATTTATTTTAGGATTCTTTGCTCCTCAGGATTGTTCATATATTATGTTCCAATGTTACTAGGCTGATTCTTAAGCCCTCAATCATCATTTTGCATGGTAAAATCAATATTTTCGTGCTGTTTGCAGACCCTATCAAGTCATGAGAATGCAGAAGTAGTTTGTGCAGCAGAAGATATCCATAATACTTTGGTACCAGCTCTGGCTGCTCAAAGACAAAAGAATGTTAGCTCACCTGTGTAAGTTATTCTTTTCTTGGAAAATAGATCTATTATTATTGTACTGTAATATTCGATTGTGATGAAAAGTACAAATTTTTGATACAATTGTTTTAATTCCTGTTGCAAAAATTGCCACACCTAGGTACTATAATATTCCAATGTATACAATGTTCTTATCAAATCACCACTTTAGTTGTCCACCTGGCCCCAGCACACCAAAGTAAGTAATTGGCCAATGCGAGTGCACAATTTTATGCCATGTGAGTTTAATTATTTCTTCAAGGTTATTCTTTGTTTTATTACTTCTACTCTTTTTATTTCAAAACATCCTAATATTCAAAAGCTATTTGTTTGTATACAATTTGTGAGAACTCATCTTATGAAGGGTTGTATGCTAAATGCAGTACTATACTTGCTTAATTCCTCAATATGTGCTCTGTTGATTGTCACTAAACTCTTGTAATATAGAGTGACAGGAGTTTTGCTATTGTGCTATTGTCTGTTGACAAACTTTCATCATTTTTATGATCTATCTCTTTATATATGGGAAGCTAATTTGTAATCAGCCTCAGCTGACTAATATCTTTAATGTAATTAAATTTAAGTTATTATATTCTTGTTTGAAGTGATTGATCATTGATGCAGTGAAACACAAATCTCAAAAATGATATCATTATTATTCAGTGTATTTTTTAATATTCAGTGTATTTTTTAATATATTTGAATTAAAAAGAAAACTTTCTTCAAGACATCAATCTGCAAGACTTTTCTCCAACTCCGTACTTGAACTCCAACATGATCCCTTTAGGTAATGCAATGTAGAGAGCAGCAGGATCCAAATGAGTATTTTTTTAATTTATTTAAATTATTTGAAGCATTCGAAATTCATGTTTCCCAGTTTTTAATTAGCATATTTTAAGTTGATAATTAATGCTCTGGTTAACACTCCTTTTTATTATTGCAGGTTTTGTTATCTAGGCTAGATATAATTTTAATATTCAATATCTAAATAGTGGCTGGAAGATCCAGTTAAAAGTGGAAGTTTGAAGTTTTTATGAAAACAGTGTTGATGTGCTTATCAAAACCATTTTTATTTTATTTCATTTTGAATGTTGAGTTATGGGTACCTGAGTTAAATGGTGTGCATTAGTGTAAAGTGTTATCTATTTTTCTTGATTATTGTCTATGTGAAGAGTGAGTGATGCTTAGATACCTTGATACCATTATCCTTATTTATAAGTTATGCATAAGTTGGAAATGCATACGTTGGTTAGTTTTTTAGTGAAAAATGCAAATATCAACACAGCTAATAAGTAAATCTTTAGCACAAAACAACTACCTTTTCCACAATTGGTACTCAAAAACAAAAACCATCTGTCAATTCTTTTCAGGTTCTTACAGTAGGGACAGCCTGTGTGTTTCAAATTTGTTTATTTTTTATTCCCAGAATTTGACGACCTTTGACATGTTGAATTTTTGCCCTTATTGTGAAATGTCTCCTCTGAAAACACTCAAAATCATACTTTCCAATTTTAATCAAATACCTAGATATATGTTAAACAAAATTTCAATTACTGTAACCAAAATTTCAACATTTTTAAACAGTACAGACGTCAGCATTTTCACAGTTGATTTAATTCCAATGCAAATTGAATTAAAATTACTGATGAAAAACTTGCATATTACTGCATTGATAAAAAATAACCAAAACAACATACTCCACAAACAAATTTAAAAAAATATAGATTGATAGATAGTTGATGGAAGGCTTACTAAAGCCCCCATAGTGCCACAACACACAGGATTGGAGGACATATTAAAGGATATATGGTCATGAAAATTTTGTCAGTTTTGAATTCATGTTAAAGATGCATGCATTATGTATATTGTTAATTGAGTGTAAACCTAGCTCTATTGGATTATCAATGGGATATAAATGTATTTGAATCATATATCTTTCTTCAATTTGAATTTGAATTTGAATAAAATGTTTACAGCACAATGACAATGAATATATTTTCTTGGGTTTATATTATGAATGAAGCTTCTATGTTGTGCTGAGGGAAAACACTCAGTCAATCATAAAGACTGTTAACGAGGTTGCCCACTAAAGAAATATCTATACTATATTTAAACATATTCCTGAAAAGAATGGTGAAATTAAATAATGCACTCTCTGAACAGTACATACTGAAAATAATAAGTGGTATATTATTTAACTTAGAATAAAATAAAAGCTATTTAACTTATTTACAGAAATAAAGCTGCATTTTATTGACTTACCAAGGTCAGGCTGCATTTTAGAGACATTCCCAGGTCTAAATTCAATAATTTAATCATAAAAATGTAAAAGTAATAAGCATTAAAATTTAGAAAAGTCCCTCAGCACGATCCCAATAAAAATGTTAATCTTTAATATAGAATGAATTCACACGTGAATAATGTTTGTGCTGCCGTACACAATTAAATTTGAGCTTGCCAAGAAAATATCAAGAGAAAGTAAGGCTAAGCTGGGCTTAGTTGCGCCATTGCTATGGATACAGATATTCTGCATGTGCAGATTATGATCAGTTCTATGCGATTACTTTCTGATACGTTGTTGATTGCTGCGTTTTAGCATTTGAACGAACGAAGTGTTTACTGTTTTCATTTGAAATTCAAGATCTGGAAATAGAGAACGGGTATGGCTTGCATCGTGGAGGCTATTTCTGTTATCCGTAAGCATCTCTTCATAAATCAATGACAGACGTTGGTCGATTTAAATCAATGCTGAGTTGATGGTTAACGGAAAAATGTGAATTTACAGCAATTTAAGATTGAACAAAATCAAAATCAAATTGAATCGAATTTGGGCATAGCACATTGCGCTTTTGGAATACTGCTCTTGGCGTAAATCAATGCTTTGATTCAACGTTCAGTATGAGTACGATACTCTGTTTTAATTTTCAGATTTAAGTTCATCATACAAGAGCAAATTATAATGATCAAAACTTGCACGGTCCAGCATCACTAAAAGTAACTAAAGAATAATGGTCAAGTTTGCTCCTCCATAAACTTTTTAAGAGCTTATTATTTGGTCCTGTATCATCTGGCAGGCCCAACGGGCCTTTCTAGTACTTTAATAAAGTTTTTATCAACTTTACAATATCTTGACAGTATAAATAATTTAAAACAATTCAAGACATCAATCTGCAAACTTCAGTTAAACAAAATAGCAATTAAACAAAGTTTCAACATTTTACAACAGTACAGACCAGCATTATCACAATTGATTTAATTCCAATGCAAATTGAATTAAAATTTCTGATGAAAAACTTGCAAATTACTGCATTGATAAAAAGAACCAAATCAGTTAGGCAGTACAATTAAGGGAGCATTCTTTTAAATTTCATGGATATATCAATAAGAGAGTTGTGTTGCTGTTGTGGGAAATGCCTGTCAGGTGACTTGAGCATCACCTTTCGTCCAACAAAATAATTCTTAAAATTTCAACAGATTGGGTTTTATTGAATATAAATTACTCCCTGAAGCACTGACTTACTTTACTTATGTCACTGACTTACTTTACTTATGTCACTTAGAAAGAAGATTATTTTACTTACTTGTTTTACTGTATAACAACTCAAGGAGGGGTTGAAGCCATGATTGTGTAATTGTGTGATAGGTGGTTTCATGTCGAAGTGGTCAAGGTGACAGCCAAGACTGTGTAAGTTGGATAATGGAAGAGGTGTGCTAAGTTCATTATTCAATGTTTACAGTCGATTAGAAAAAGCTGGGACCTACTATTCTATAACCAAATAAGGGTATTTCTTCCCAGTTCGGTTTGACAACTCTTGTCCAGATTCAATACTTAAGTAGATTTTTGAGTGCTCCTCAAATTTCATTTTAAGCTTTTTTAAACAGTAATTCAGAGGAGACCATATAACCAAACTTACACAGTTGCTAAAATAAGCTTGGAATGGGTATAATATTTATTTGTCCTCAGCCTTGATTATGTGTAGGGAGGGGGTTGAAAATGGGCAAGAATTGAATACATGTTTAGTGTTAACTTATCATTTGAACAATCCCTTAAAAATAGCCATCAAAATTCTAAAGGAGTATTATCTTTCCTCATATCCCATCACACAGGTCAATGTTTGAGTAAGATGGCTATTCAAAGATGATAAACAGGGGTTATGGATGATGATACTCGAGATCTCATCACAGCGGTATGATTTCTGAATGAGTGAGATTTCCACACAGAATAGATCATGTTATCAGTTCATATTATTAAGTTCATTAATGACATATTTGATCAGTTTAATATATTAACAATTACAATAAACATCTCTAATCATAGGTGGGCCGTGGGAGACTGCCAGATCCTTTAAGATATGAGGAATGGGTGGATGACAAAAAGAGCATCCTACAAGAATGTGACCCTCACATTGATCTTATGCTCTTCCCCTCTGATGACATTGAGGTAACCACAGTTTTAATTGAATTTCAATTCAATTTAATTCAATTTTCATTTTTTCAGTACATTAAAATAATATATAATAGAACCATCTATCTTTACTACATTAACTTAGAATTACTGTGAATGAAACAAAGTACAAACTAATGAGAGCAGTATATGTTCTATCTAGTGTGCTGTAAATTGAATTAAATTGGATTGAATAAATTACTCACTGATGTCCCACTTACCCAGTTCATGAAAATTTTACTTAAGTCCCATATGAGATTAATTACCTTACAAAATACAAGGGATATTTACATGAGCTATAATTGTGGTAGATCCAATGAATGTCTCATTAACTGAATATGATGATTTGAATCCTGTTGGTTTCTATCCTTGACAGTTCTGCCTCCTGTTCAGGTAACCACATACCAGAAAGACAACAGAACACTTGATGACATGGTACCAAAGCAGTCCCGGGTCTTTCACGAGGAGAACCCCCATGTCCAGGACTGTGTTAACATGACAATCCGGGACTGGAGCGTGGTCAACAGGAAGTTAGTCGTTCAATGTAACATATGTCTTAATTGATTTTTGTCCAATGTTTGAAGCTTCACTTTACATGTGGCCCCTTTTGGACCATTCAATGGACCGACTGCTGGGCTATCTTCAGTCACTTTACCTGTTGTTTTATACCTCATCTGAAATCCTGTCAAAGAAATTGTTACTGCAATATACCGGCATCCGGTTATGTGCATTACGTGAAGACTGAAGGACGTGGGTTACATTGGGAGGGGATATATGTTAGCCTATATAACACACATGTAATAGCAGTAGTTTTGATAGGTATGTTGACAGTATTAATTAGAATATGTCATATATAACATATATGTTACACAACACATTATATATTATATATATACCATAAAAACACACCTAATATATATATATATATTCAGCTAGTGTACACATCATGATAGAACATGGCTCACATATAAATACCCCAGGTATGAGAAAGGTGTGCTATGCGGGACCTTGTCAGAAGTTAAAACTGCCAATACGGAGCACAAGTACGAAGTGGACCTGGCTAAGGTTGGTACACTGCGCGGGTGTAACTGCTGTGTCGTATGTTGTAGTCGGGATATATTATAAGGTTATGTATATATATGTAATCAAATATATTTGAGCTGGGAGTTCAAGTGAACAGGAAGAGGTCTCAGTTAGTAGTTGATGTTTAAACTCTCAAAAGTGACATGATATAAATTATCAAGTCATTGCACTTCCATCACATTAAGTGTAAAGTGACATATCTTACTTCAACCCCTTGTTAAAAGAATGCCTTTCATTGCTTTTGAGATCATAGCCTGTGTCAGGAGAAAGGTTTCATGGAACTTCACCGATTTAAATCCTTGAAATCAATTTCATGACTATTTAAGCCCTCAGCTAGACCCCTTTAGTTTCATGATTCATTCGTTACCTGTATCCAGCAAGCTCTGTTTTTTTAAACAATTTAATGCCAAATCAAGAAATCCCCTATTGCATGAGATGCTTTACTGGTTTCAGTGAGATAATCACTAATTTTCCCAACCCTTCAGACAGCGTTGACATCAGACGAAAGGGATTTACTGGAAAACAACGACAATAACCGGGCTAGCTTCGCTTCTATCAGGTGAAATGTAGCCGGGTTTTGCATTGCTAATTCATTCGAAACGTGACGCATTATCTGGAATATTCTCTGCAGCATAATGTTGCATGTCGCTCGACTGACGGGCGGTTTTGGATGACGTTACTTCCAGGGGTTAAAGTGGTCAAATGATAGACCGCCTTAGTGAGCAACCATGGGGTCCTATATCTGTTTCAACTGTCAAGACAATCGTGTCTTATATGTCTGTATAAATGTCTGTGAAAGTTCCTTCCTTACGACCACTATTCTATCAACTTATCACGATAAATTTACTATACACTGACACTGTATAGTACAATAGTACACTGTACACACTTTGTGTACAGTATACTTTACTATACACTATACCCATTTTTTTGACTTTTATCTCTCTGATAGCGAGGAGAATTTGACATGATACACTGACACGATGATGCTAGGACACCTCAAGGATTACACCCTCCCCAAGATAAAGCAGACTGATTACCAGAACAAGAGCACTCGTGCCAAGAACCGACCCCCAACTCTCTTCTCCCTCTACCCCAACCCCCAATGTGTGAGTAACACTGGTGTGAGTAACTCACAAGAACCGACCCCCAACTCTCTTCTAGGACCAACCCCCAATGTGAGTAACACTGGTGTGAGTAACTCACAAGAACCGACCCCCAACTCTCTTCTCCTCTACCCCAACCCCAATGTGTGAGTAACACTGTGAGTAACACTGGTGTGAGTAACTCACAAGAACCGACCCCCAACTCTCTTCTCCCTCTACCCCAACCCCCAATGTGTGAGTAACACTGGTGTGAGTAACTCACAAGAACCGACCCCAACTCTCTTCTCCTCTACCCCAACCCCCAATGTGTGAGTAACACTGGTGTGAGTAACCCCCCAACTCTCTTCTCCCTCTACCCCAACCCCCAATGTGTGAGTAACACTGGTGTGAGTAACTCACAAGAACCGACCCCAACTCTCTTCTCCCTCTACCCCAACCCCCAATGTGTGAGTAACACTGGTGTGAGTAACTCACAAGAACCGACCCCCAACTCTCTTCTCCCTCTACCCCAACCCCCAATGTGTGAGTAACACTGGTGTGAGTAACCTCTACAAGAACCGACCCCAACTCTCTTCTCCCTCTACCCCCAACCCCCAATGTGTGAGTAACACTGGTGTGAGTAACTCACAAGAACCGACCCCCAACTCTCTTCTCCCTCTACCCCAACCCCCAATGTGTGAGTAACACTGGTGTGAGTAACTCACAAGAACCGACCCCAACTCTTCTCCCTCTACCCCAACCCCCAATGTGTGAGTAACACTGGTGTGAGTAACTCACAAGAACCGACCCCCAACTCTCTTCTCCCCTCTACCCCAACCCCCAATGTGTGAGTAACACTGGTGTGAGTAACTCACAAGAACCGACCCCCAACTCTCTTCTCCCTCTACCCCAACCCCAAGAACTGGTGTGAGTAACCCAAACCGACCCCAACTCTCTTCTCCCTCTACCCCAACCCCCAATGTGTGAGTAACACTGGTGTGAGTAACTCACAAGAACCGACCCCAACTCTCTTCTCCCTCTACCCCAACCCCAATGTGTGAGTAACACTGGTGTGAGTAACTCACAAGAACCGACCCCAACTCTCTTCTCCCTCTACCCCAACCCCCAATGTGTGAGTAACACTGGTGTGAGTAACTCACAAGAACCGACCCCCAACTCTCTTCTCCCTCTACCCCAACCCCCAATGTGTGAGTAACACTGGTGTGAGTAACTCACAAGAACCGACCCCCAACTCTCTTCTCCCTCTACCCCAACCCCAATGTGTGAGTAACACTGGTGTGAGTAACTCACAAGAACCGACCCCAACTCTCTTCTCCCTCTACCCCAACCCCCAATGTGTGAGTAACACTGGTGTGAGTAACTCACAAGAACCGACCCCCAACTCTCTTCTCCCTCTACCCCAACCCCAATGTGTGAGTAACACTGGTGTAGTAACTCTACAAGAACCGACCCCAACCCCCAATGTGTGAGTAACACTGGTGTGAGTAACTCACAAGAACCGACCCCCAACTCTCTTCTCCCTCTACCCCAACCCCCAATGTGTGAGTAACACTGGTGTGAGTAACTCACAAGAACCGACCCCCAACTCTCTTCTCCCTCTACCCCAACCCCCAATGTGTGAGTAACACTGGTGTGAGTAACTCACAAGAACCGACCCCAACTCTCTTCTCCTCTACCCCAACCCCCAATGTGTGAGTAACACTGGTGTGAGTAACTCACAAGAACCGACCCCAACTCTCTTCTCCCTCTACCCCAACCCCCAATGTGTGAGTAACACTGGTGAGTAACTCACAAGAACCGACCCCCAACTCTCTTCTCCCTCTACCCCAACCCCCAATGTGTGAGTAACACTGGTGTGAGTAACTCACAAGAACCGACCCCCAACTCTCTTCTCCCTCTACCCCAACCCCCAATGTGTGAGTAACACTGGTGTGAGTAACTCACAAGAACCGACCCCAACTCTCTTCTCCCTCTACCCCAACCCCAATGTGTGAGTAACACTGGTGTGAGTAACTCACAAGAACCGACCCCAACCCCAACTCTCTTCTCCTCTGGTGTGAGTAACCCCCGACCCCCAACTCTCTTGTGAGTAACACTGGTGTGAGTAACTCACAAGAACCGACCCCCAACTCTCTTCTCCCTCTACCCCAACCCCAATGTGTGAGTAACACTGGTGTGAGTAACTCACAAGAACCGACCCCCAACTCTCTTCTCCCTCTACCCCAACCCCAATGTGTGAGTAACACTGGTGTGAGTAACTCACAAGAACCGACCCCAACTCTCTTCTCCCTCTACCCCAACCCCCAATGTGTGAGTAACACTGGTGTGAGTAACTCACAAGAACCGACCCCAACTCTCTTCTCCCTCTACCCCAACCCCCAATGTGTGAGTAACACTGGTGTGAGTAACTCACAAGAACCGACCCCAACTCTCTTCTCCCTCTACCCCAACCCCCAATGTGTGAGTAACACTGGTGTGAGTAACTCACAAGAACCGACCCCCAACTCTCTTCTCCCTCTACCCCAACCCCCAGTGTGAGTAACACTGGTGTGAGTAACTCACAAGAACCGACCCCCAACTCTCTTCTCCTCTACCCCAACCCCCAATGTGTGAGTAACACTGGTGTGAGTAACTCACAAGAACCGACCCCAACTCTCTTCTCCCTCTACCCCAACCCCCAATGTGTGAGTAACACTGGTGTGAGTAACTCACAAGAACCGACCCCCAACTCTCTTCTCCCTCTACCCCAACCCCCAATGTGTGAGTAACACTGGTGTGAGTAACTCACAAGAACCGACCCCAACTCTCTTCTCCCTCTACCCCAACCCCCAATGTGTGAGTAACACTGGTGTGAGTAACTCACAAGAACCGACCCCCAACTCTCTTCTCCCTCTACCCCAACCCCCAATGTGTGAGTAACACTGGTGTGAGTAACTCACAAGAACCGACCCCCAACTCTCTTCTCCCTCTACCCCAACCCCCAATGTGTGAGTAACACTGGTGTGAGTAACTCACAAGAACCGACCCCCAACTCTCTTCTCCCTCTACCCCAACCCCCAATGTGTGAGTAACACTGGTGTGAGTAACTCACAAGAACCGACCCCCAACTCTCTTCTCCCTCTACCCCAACCCCCAATGTGTGAGTAACACTGGTGTGAGTAACTCACAAGAACCGACCCCAACTCTCTTCTCCCTCTACCCCAACCCCCAATGTGTGAGTAACACTGGTGTGAGTAACTCACAAGAACCGACCCCCAACTCTCTTCTCCCTCTACCCCAACCCCCAATGTGTGAGTAACACTGGTGTGAGTAACTCACAAGAACCGACCCCCAACTCTCTTCTCCCTCTACCCCAACCCCCAATGTGTGAGTAACACTGGTGTGAGTAACTCACAAGAACCGACCCCAACTCTCTTCTCCCTCTACCCCAACCCCAATGTGTGAGTAACACTGGTGTGAGTAACTCAAGAACCGACCCCAACTCTCTTTCTCCCTCTACCCCAACCCCCCAATGTGTGAGTAACACTGGTGTGAGTAACTCACAAGAACCGACCCCAACTCTCTTCTCCTCTACCCCAACCCCCAATGTGTGAGTAACACTGGTGTGAGTAACTCACAAGAACCGACCCCCAACTCTCTTCTCCCTCTACCCCAACCCCCAATGTGTGAGTAACACTGGTGTGAGTAACTCACAAGAACCCACCCCCAACTCTCTTCTCTACCCCAACCCCCAATGTGTGAGTAACACTGGTGTGAGTAACTCACAAGAACCGACCCCCAACTCTCTTCTCCCTCTACCCCAACCCCAATGTGTGAGTAACACTGGTGTGAGTAACTCCCTCTACCCCAACCCCAATGTGAGTAACACTGGTGTGAGTAACTCACAAGAACCGACCCCCAACTCTCTTCTCCCTCTACCCCAACCCCCAATGTGTGAGTAACACTGGTGTGAGTAACTCACAAGAACCGACCCCCAACTCTCTTCTCCCTCTACCCCAACCCCCAATGTGTGAGTAACACTGGTGTGAGTAACTCACAAGAACCGACCCCAAACTCTCTTCTCCCTCTACCCCAACCCCCAATGTGTGAGTAACACTGGTGTGAGTAACTCACAAGAACCGACCCCCAACTCTCTTCTCCTCTACCCCAACCCCCAATGTGTGAGTAACACTGGTGTGAGTAACTCACAAGAACCGACCCCAACTCTCTTCTCCCCTCTACCCCAACCCCCAATGTGTGAGTAACACTGGTGTGAGTAACTCACAAGAACCGACCCCCAACTCTCTTCTCCTCTACCCCAACCCCCAATGTGTGAGTAACACTGTGAGTAACTCACAAGAACCGACCCCCAACTCTCTTCTCCCTCTACCCCAACCCCCAGTGTGTGTAACACTGGTGTGAGTAACTCACAAGAACCCACCCCCAACTCTCTTCTCCCTCTACCCCAACCCCCAATGTGTGAGTAACACTGGTGTGAGTAACTCACAAGAACCGACCCCCAACTCTCTTCTCCCTCTACCCCAACCCCCAATGTGTGAGTAACACTGGTGTGAGTAACTCACAAGAACCGACCCCAACTCTCTTCTCCCTCTACCCCAACCCCCAATGTGTGAGTAACACTGGTGTGAGTAACTCACAAGAACCGACCCCAACTCTCTTCTCCCTCTACCCCAACCCCCAATGTGTGAGTAACACTGGTGTGAGTAACTCACAAGAACCGACCCCAACTCTCTTCTCCCTCTACCCCAACCCCCAATGTGTGAGTAACACTGGTGTGAGTAACTCACAAGAACCGACCCCCAACTCTCTTCTCCTCTACCCCAACCCCCAATGTGTGAGTAACACTGGTGTGAGTAACTCACAAGAACCGACCCCCAACTCTCTTCTCCCTCTACCCCAACCCCCAATGTGTGTGAGTAACACTGGTGTGAGTAACTCACAAGAACCGACCCCCAACTCTCTTCTCCTCTACCCCAACCCCAATGTGTGAGTAACACTGGTGAGTAACTCACAAGAACCGACCCCCAACTCTCTTCTCCCTCTACCCCAACCCCCAATGTGTGAGTAACACTGGTGTGAGTAACTCACAAGAACCGACCCCCAACTCTCTTCTCCCTCTACCCCAACCCCAATGTGTGAGTAACACTGGTGTGAGTAACTCACAAGAACCGACCCCCAACTCTCTTCTCCCTCTACCCCAACCCCCAGTGTGAGTAACACTGGTGTGAGTAACTCACAAGAACCGACCCCAACTCTCTTCTCCCTCTACCCCCAACCCCCAATGTGTGAGTAACACTGGTGTGAGTAACTCACAAGAACCGACCCCCAACTCTCTTCTCCCTCTACCCCAACCCCCAATGTGTGAGTAACACTGGTGTGAGTAACTCACAAGAACCGACCCCAACTCTCTTCTCCCTCTACCCCAACCCCCAATGTGTGAGTAACACTGGTGTGAGTAACTCACAAGAACCGACCCCAACTCTCTTCTCCTCTACCCCAACCCCCAATGTGTGAGTAACACTGGTGTGAGTAACTCATTTTTTAATTCCCCCAAAACCCGGCCCCCCAAAACCTCCCTCTGGGGCCCAGGTGGGTAAATGGTTTTTGGCCCCCTCACAAGGAAAGGCCCCGCTATATTTTTTTCTATAAAATTTCTTGTAAAAGATAAATAAACAGTTTGAAAAATACCCTTTTGTTTCAGTACCCACCGGGATGAAAGGAAGATTTAAAAAAAAAAGCCCCAAAAACCCCCCCTGGCCCTAAAAAATTTTTCCCCTTACCCCTGGTTGTGGGAATTAGGGGAATAAAATGGAAGGAAAGGTGGGGAATAAGTTTTTTAAAATTTGGGAATGGGGGAATGATTGTTTTAGGTCTTATAAATTTGAGTATAAATCCCAAAATGACGGGGAAGGGTGAAAATTAAAACCCGTTAGGTAAGTATTGATGTTTTGAGGGGTTTTAGTTCTGACAATCAATCAGGGGCCCTTTAACTCTGAAATGCTCGCAACAAAAACCCCTCGAACCTGAAAAAGAAATTTATTTTAAAAGTGACAAATTGAGGCGTGCAAATGCAATATCTCCCTACATTTTTCTTCAGGCATCATGATGTAGGAAAACCGTGCAATTATTTCCTTTGACAAATTACATAATGTGACATGTGTCAACTAGAGTAAGTTCAATCTAAATGAGATTTATCGGGGAATTATCAATTTCTAAGATGTTGGCCATATGATATTCACTTTGAGTTTCAGAGAAGGAATCATATGTTCTGTAGTAGGGCTCAATCAGTCGATCACAAATTTTAGGTAAATTTTCAAATGATTGCCGTTACGCTACAAGTGTGACGAGTCATTGTACCAAGTACAACTTTAAGTGTTACCCTGGTGTCGAATTTTTGAGGCGCGGCGTATGACTATGAGTATGACCCCGCGCTTGGGTACTTTTTTGCGGCGCGTTACAGCGCGCAAATGTACTTTCTATACAAAATCATAAAAAAGTACATTAGCACGCTATCACGCGCCGCAAAAAGTACCAAAGCGCGGCGTATATAATAAGCCGCGCCTCAAAAGGTTGAGACACCATGGTGAGGCACCTGCATCGTTCCGCGTCGATCGAATGATCTGATCAAATGAAAAACGCACACAATCACTCGCGCTTCCTAGTTCCTCTTTTGCGCGAACGTCTTCGCAAAAGTGTGTTGTGCGCGTTTTTCATTTGATCAGTCCATTTGATCGACGCGGAACGATGAAACCACTTTAGATTCTCGAGGCCTGTTTTGACATATTGCTTTTGATAAGCAGTGACTTAGTCACTGCTCATCAAAAGCAATATGTGAGCACATGCATTGTTGATTGTATGCTTGTAGGAATGAGTATGACAATCCTTCCTTCATCAACATTGGTAATTGGCCCTGATGAGGTAGACAAAATTGTAGACGATATTTTATGAAACCAAATAAATGTCGGAAATCATTTACACACTACAAAGCAATTCGCTGTTGACAATACAAAACCTTTCAGAAGATGTTAGTTATGAGAAAAGTTGCGAAGTCAATCAAACGGGGCAAGTATCATGTCTTTTTACACACATTGCACAAAAACATATAAAGACATGATACTCGCCCCTCAAATTTGTAACGGCACCGTTTAGAATATCTTGCTCACTTTCGGACGTCAATTATCACAGCAAAAGCTCATAAATCCATCATAAATTGGCAAAGAATAAAAAGAAAAGATAAATAATATATTACAATGGCAGCGAAAAAACCTCATACAAAAGTAACATTTTACACGACACGTTCATGCAACAATCAATTCGGTCTCATTATAAAAAGTCAATACACACCCCTGTAATGATAATTACATATAAATGGAGATAGCAGTAAAGAATGGGCTTGCCACATAATATTACAGCATATAGTCAAGTCTTTGTAGCCGTGAAATGTACACAGTAGCAAGAAATGAAAGTGGAAGAGGCGCTGTCGCGCGCAGAACGCAGACAGTCCGACGCTGTAAACTCCCCATTCTATTCCATGATAATTACGTCACGCTCAGCCGTGTTTTATAGTCCCGGCACACTTATTAGTCGCTGTCAGAGTCGTTGTAGTAATTAGCTTGTCTGATGGCAGACGTCATGGCGTCAGGGATGAAGTGCTTTTCTCGGGGGTCTCTTTCCAACTTGGACTTCACGGCGCCCTCCCGGTGCAGCTTCCACTCCAGCTCTGAAAAGGGTGTCATTCTTACAAAAGTACAAACGAGAAGAGAACAATAGGCCACGGTGGTTCAGACTGAAATTCTTGCGCAACATTTCATAGCATAATTTCACGATGTTATGGCCTCACATTTCACATCGGCAGTTTTAAAAACTGTCAACAGGCCATAGTTATTCTGTGAGTTATATGAAATTTGAAGCGAAATCGGTCAATAATCAATTTGTGTGGAAATTATGTAGGATACGCGTGTGAATACCTACCATCGACAGTACAGTTCATTCCGCCGAACGTCACTGCCCCAATCATCTGCTTCTTCAGCTCCCCCTCGTAGTAGATGAAGAAGGTGGGCAGGTTCTGAAAGAGATATCTCGATTAAATGGCGCGGGAATGTGAGGGGGATGTGTGCTCGTCAAAAGCACTTCGTCAAAAGGGTGCTAAAAGGGTTGTGAACTTGAGAGGCACAACCATAGACAGTCTTTAACGTCAGAAAAACCTGTTTACTATCTATTTCGAACGTCTGGACAACTGCAAAGCCAATAAAAGAGTTTTCAATCATTCCTTCCTACTACCCTACCTTGTCGGGGAAGTTGGGAACGCACGTTGTGCTGATACTCTTGATAAACTTGGTAGCAGGGAACTTCCGAGCTAGGGCTGTCATGTGCTGGTTTAGGAGCGAGCACAGCGGGATTCTGAGAAACATACAGTCTTTAAACTGGTGAATTTAAATTTTCCCGCTTTTTCAGGCTTTGCCTGACCCTCTCCGCGCCCCTCATAACGTCAGACAATTTCCGCCCTGACTCCCAGTAGGGGTTACTTGACCAACCGTCCAACAGTTTTGCTGGTGATTATATATTTGAAAAAACAGCAATGCCGATAAGAACTTGAAGACGCAACTAAGAAACACACTCTCATATACTGACCCCTGCTTGTAGAGGTGGAGAACCACCCACACTCCCTCCCCGGCCTTGTTAACTTCCTGTACGTAGTCCTGTCCGGAGATCTCCAGCACTGATCCGAACTTTGCCAGAGCGGCTGCTGCCTGCATCTCAGCGATACGCTTAGCTCTGCAGGGGAAACGGACATTTAATCTCACGACATCTCATCTCACGATATTTCATCTCTTGTAATATTTCAACTCTGATCAAAGGTTGGGGTTATGGTCAGGATACTATGAGATCGAAGTGTCCTGAGATGAAATGTTGTACTACCGCTCAGTAGTCAGCGAATTGGTGTGGAAAAGTTGACTGTGAGTAGTCCGCATTTTAGTTGTGGAATATGTATCGTGTTTCCAAAGGGAATTTATAGAATCTCTTCTGTATTCAAACATATTCGAATGTATAACAATTCAGAGAACTGACCTGAGTTCTGCCATCATCTTCTCATCTTCCTCATCCTCCAACTCATCGAGCTCATCCAAATCCATTTCATCCAACTTCTTACCTGGAAATGGTAAAATTGCAGGTCACTTTAGGACCACGAGAATGATCATATAATACTGTAGTTTGATCTTCATCAGGAATTTCTAATTAACTGATAGTTCTTTCCGTGCTAAAGCTTCGCAGCTTGCGCCAGCGGACTAGAAATACTCACCAGGCAACACCAGTTAAGAATATGGTTGTACTTTCCATACCTCCTAGTTGTTTCCTGATAGCTTCGTCCATCATCTCCTGGATTTCTTCTTCCGTTATCTCGGGTTCCTTCTCCTGAAATGATGCAATTATTAAACTATGAATAAATAACACTCCCAAAATAATGGAATGAGTAAATATTGTGTTCTAGGATTCAGTCACATGTGTACCTATACCTGTGTAACTAAATAGGTACCTGTACCTTTGTATTCATACCAAGTACCTATATCTGTAATATGTACTTCTTCCAAGAACAGTACCTTTTGAGGGATGATCCCTTTCTTCCTGAGCACATCATTCCATTCCGTGTCTTCGTTAGGGTTCTGCATGGTGCCGCTAGTAAACATGGGAGATGTTAGCATTTTCATGTATCCTACCCAAATGAGTGCACATGGATCGATCGACGAAACACGTTGAAATACTGTTAAAAGTAAATTTCACGCCTTTATCAATCCCTTCAAATCCAACGATCGATGCATATGCAACCATATGGGTTATGATCAAAAACCGTTTTTAAAATGTTCGATCTCAATTTTATCTCAAATCAAAGAATAAACAAAAAGTTCAGTGGCAAGAAAATTATAGTCAAATTGTATTGTTTGAATTCATCATTAGGGATGGTTCGCAATCACATTACGTAATCGGTTTTTGGGATGGAGGAGGTTTTCAAATGATGATGTCACACATTTAAAGTGTTGAACAATCGATAACGCAACATGTGAACGATCCCTCGAGACATATCCACGATGGATAGTAGGATTTAACTTAAATCTTTCAATGAAACTACAGAACAACGGTTAAATTTGAAAATACTTAAAATAAATTGCTGAGTGTAATTGTTCAATCTATCAACAAGATTAACAGGGTAATCTGCTTAAATAACATTTTATATATACTGAGAACTCTTGTGTCAAAGAATTACAAAGTGTCATCTCGGCGTTTCAAGTGATAAATTTCAAGTCGCAATTAAGGCGATTTTGGAAAAACAAGCGTGTTTATTTCGTCTTAATTTTTAAAAGACTTTATTTTCAGCTCATCTCGTCGTTTCAAGTCAATAAAGGAACACAATAAATTATGCGCGCGCAGTTAGCAGCAAAAACAAATTAAAATACCTAGTATTATTTTAGTCTCATTATCATTGCACTGCGATGTAAAGATATATTGACTCTAGAATGTTGATTGACCGGTGTGTCCGCCCCAATTTCCTTGGATCCACCAAGGACCTCCAAACGACTCTTTTATCCTGAGCAACCTCTGCATCCACAGTGCACGCATTCTACAATCTTAATCTGATCCAGCTTCGTACGGGGAACACGACAGATGCAGTTGGTGCCGAAGTTGGTGTCTCTGACCTGAAAAACGTGTGAGATTCCTTTGTCCAAATGACATCCACATTTTCAAAAAGGCCATTTCATTAACTGATTTGATACATATAAAATGCCGAATGTGTCTCTTATCACATCAGGGCTCTTGGATTATAAAGAGGCCTTAGATTAGAAAAATTCTCCAGGCCATTATCCACCTTTTTTCGGCATATTTTGATTCTCTGCCAAGGACAAACCTGAATGCATCTCAAGCAACACAGTCTCTCGTATCCGTCTTTTTTCCACTTGGCAATAAGGTTAGCATCAGCTATTTTCTCCTTCAAACAGTAGTCATACAACTCCTTACTGATAGCCTTTCTTTTGTAGTACAGATCGTAGAGATATCTGGACTTCTGGTGGTGTATCTTGAAGATAGGCCACAGAGCTTCAACCTGTAGATGAAGGAGTTGTCAACACATTGTTTCACATATCTATATACTCTATTGCACCTATCTATTTACGTGGTATAAAGCAGCATGCATTATTTAACTCAAGGCTCGTTCGCCGAGTTTGAAATCCAGTTTACGGAGCGGCCCCGTAACTTTTGCTAGGGTCGTTTAATAATATTGTTACTACACACTATATCGGTGTGGATTTTCCATATTCCACTCGGCTTTTCCTCGAGGAATATTACCAAATCCACACCTCAATAGTGTGTTGTAACAACATAATATTAATTCGAAACAGAGAGATACGTGCGGATCAAACCACTTATGTCCTGTGGTTTGTAGATAGAAATATCAAAATTCTTGTACCCAACCTTTCTCTTGCCCTCATGGGGCTCTATCTCATGCTCCCTCATTTTAGCGTCCAGCTCCTCAATTGTAGGTTCAATCAGTTCCCAGCCCTCTGGGGGCGGCTTCCGGCTACGTCGTACTTTGGGCATGCTAGCTATGGGATACGGGTTTAGGAAAGGAGAATGGATCACTCATCTAATGGAATTCTAATTAAATCAAATATATTGACGTTTCACTATATGGTCAACAAAATTGAAATTCAGTTTGTCAGGTTACTAGATAAAGCGCCTCAAGTTTGAATTTCCGTTAACTAAAACTTGTGGAAACCAAAGAAACGACGATGAATGTCTGATAAAAACGAAGATGATCATTTCAAAAACAAGATTACTTCGTAATCCTTACGTACACTACCCACAACTTTGAGTTTTAGTTCCACTGAATTTACAACTGGCTTAAGATGATTAAGGTACGCCTGCTAACAGGTAAAGCATATTAGAAATGTGAATGATAAGGATATTTCGGAATTCAATACACTGTGAATGATAACTTGATAGTCAAGTTCTATGATATAGGAAAAACCTAATAGTTGGAAAACACGATTTTGGGACACGAGTTGACCAGGATGTGTACCAATATTTGCAGGTGGTTTTGGGTCCATACGTCAAACATTGCTCATGTCAGGCCAATTCACTTCAACATCGGTTTTCCTTCAATATTAACCTGAATGGTGGGCGAAAAATGTGGCCAAAATGGCCACCTCCAGGTCTTCAGGTACAAAATAGGCCAACTGCCACTTAGGAGCGCGCTTTTTATCAGATTTTGACAAAAGAAAGGCCTAAAATGATCAGCTTGTCGAGACGAATCAAGTGGAATCGATAGAGTCAAGCTCAAATTTTGGGCCCCTTTTTTGCTCAGAGGCCTGAGAGTTCATATGGACAAAGATGTTGGACCTATGGACTCAAAATTCAAAACTACTATCCAAATTTTCGTGTCGGCCCTCTGGACCAAAGTTGAAAAGGCTTAACAAGAGAAGGGTCCCATACCACTGAATAACGGTAACTGATCAAAGCAAAATATAGGCTTGATTCTCTTTATTTGGAAGGCTTTATTTCGAAGGATTTTCCCTTAAAATCTAAAGAATCTAACAAACTAAAACATTGCTAATATATTAAGTAAATCCTTTTAATTAATTCAATTATCAATCCTCCATTTCAATTGCCTTCCTTGGAAGGAGATTTTAAATCAAGCTATACAAGAGACCCTTAAACTACAAAATAACTTAGATTTAGCGCATAGAAATGTAATATCACGTTTCGTTGAGGCAATCTTCCGAAGCACCCATAATTCGAATATCTAACACTGGACCCGCTCAAGAGAAAGAAGCACATATTAACATGGGGCCGTTCACGTGTTACGAAATCACAATTATTGCTTTTTCACAGATTCCAAACCTCCCTACCACACTTGTGCGTTTAATTCAGTTAAATCATGTACTTAGATGAACATTGAACAATGTACATCTAAAGCACATTGTACATTCTACAATCTCATGAAAAACCCACCCTACCCGATGCTGAAATCGTAACATGTGAATGACCCACAAGTTCGCAACACGTGCATCAATCGTCCGAATCAGAATCATCTAAGTCTAAATCCTCTAATCCATCCTCAACGAATAGATCCTCATCTATAACGATGCTGTCTAAGTCTGTGGTAACGTTGTTGTTGCTGTTGTGATGGTTGTCGTTGGTTGTGGTATGTGGGTCTTTGGAAGATGGTCCAGGCTGCTCCCCGTTCTCTGCTTCTTCCTCGTCATCCTGTGAGGTGTCATAGTGTCACGAAGCGTAGATATTGTACATTGAGTTAAATATTAGACCAAACTTAAACATGTATGGGAATATTATCATTCTATTCAGTAAGTCGGCACATTATCCACGCCATCACTCATCAGGATATAACAGCATTCTGCTCTCCGCAAACTCAGCATCCCTTACTGACAGAATTATTACGTACTTCAACAGTGTACACCTTGACTAAATTAACCCCCCTCCCTCTACCAATACCACATACCTCATCACCTTGACTTAATTAACACCCCCTTCCCCTCCCCTCTATATCACGTACCTCCACCTCCCCGAGGTCGATGACTTGCTCCTCCAGCTCCTTGACCTCCCCCTCCTCCTCCTCTTCCACCACTTCACGCTCTATCGTGTCCTCTGCCTCGTCATCGTCATCCATAGCCAACTCGGGTTTGTACGCGAACATCTCACGACCACTGTAACCCAGCAACTTTCCTGCGAAGATTCGAGGTTTAATATACTAATTATACACAGTTTCATGTAACGCTGGGACAGTTTTAGTAACCTTCAGTATCAGCTAATGGAACATACTTTTAATTCCTGGCGGTTCTTGGTAGTATGAAAAATTTATAATTGCTTAACAAAAGTATTCAAAAATGAAATTAAAATAGAATTTTGATCATGCTGATGAAATATTTTGAAATGATCTCATTCCTCAGCATTCCTACCTTGCTTGAAATCCCTTTTCTTCTTCTTAGTGCTCTCAATCAGCTTATCCTTCTTCTCTTTCAGCTTCTTGTTCTTCCAGGCTGTGAAGGATTCCAGGGTTACCTTCGTTGTGTTTGGTCCCAGTTTCTTCCTTTCAATGTCAATGAGTTCCTCCATTGTCAGTTCGTTCTTTGCTTCCTCCTTTACAACATCTCGTTTCAGGATAAACCCAGGAGGCAAGGCATGCCGGTACAGACATTTCTCTCCATTGGGACATACCCAAAACCAGCCATACACATTCTTATCAACAGCTTTCAAGAAGTGTTTGCATATCTGGGAACTTGTCTGCCGTTTGTTTTTCTCCCCATGCTTTTCGTTGATAACCTCCTCAAGTTTGCTCTGATCCCAACTGAAAATACAAAATATGTCATAAATAGGCAGCAAACACTAGACATATTGTACGTTTTTGCCAAAAGTATCAAGTAAGCACCAATGCCTCAACTTTGCCTCTAATATCAAACCAAGTTGACCATAACTTATATGATGAGAAATGTGGCTTTGGATGGTTAAATATACATTCACCAGTTTTTTTCATTACAAATCAAAGTATAAAAGCAAACATAAGTCACAATTCACTTTTGATGATTCTCCTAGTTTGTTATGCTTCTCTATAAATTATCGAAAAGTTAGCCCCCTGAAGTATATTAATCAATAATCAATAAACTGACCTATCCATGCCTTCCTCAGGCTTCTTTTCAGCCTCCTCAGCATCTCGTTTATCAGTATACAAACTCCGTTTTTCACTTTTGTTAGCGAGGGATAGGTCATGAGAGAACTTGCACTTTGCACCCTTCTGGCATGTGCCTTGAACAAAGAATGCACATAACACTGACTTAGGATCGCCACCAGCAGAAACTGTTTGAGTTGGTCTGAACAGCAGGTTCAGTTCATCTGAAGAGTGAGATTAATGGGATAAGTAAGTAATGAGTATAATAACTAGAAGGCCTGTTGGGCCTTCCAGGTCGCAGCCCAGTTATTGCTGGCCATAGAGTACTGCAATACCTGCTCTAACTTCTTACCTCTTTCATGATCATGCAAAAAACAAACATAACTTGCAATCTTGTATAGGTAAGAGATATTATTACCCTCCCGTGGCTCTAACTCCGGTGTGATAATTATCGATATATCACTCCTTTATAGGACTACTGAACAGTGGCGGAATAATAGAGCAGAATATCGTTAAATAAATTGTTGATTTTATGAAGGAGCATGCTCGATAATCTATAAAAACGTTGAATTCAGAGGAGGGTCGTCAGACCCAAGTGGTAGGGAGTACTGTTTTGTCGGGTAATAATTAGGGTTTCCATCTAGATATTATCTAGATAAGATTATCTAGATAATTTGCAAAAAATCTTTGTCTATTTTCCCAAAACCAAAAAGGATTTGGTTGTGATGGTCCGCGGCGGTTTTAAGGCGTTCTTTACTGTAAAACCCATGATATGAGAAAGAACGCGACGGTTAAAACTGCTGCAACGTCACTTATAAAATATACAGCATTCACGTAACTTTAATGCATCAAAAAAGTGCCGTTGCGGCAGTTTTAACCGTCGCGTTCTTTCTCATATCATGGGTTTACAGTAAAGAACGCCTTAAAACCGCCGCGGACCATCACAACCAAATCCTTTTTGGTTTTGGAAAAAATATCACCCTTTTTTCTGTGCCGAGATATTGAAATTTGGCGTCAAATCACGCGTAAAAATTCGCGTTACCTAGCATTACTGATGACGTCACAATTACGTCATAAAATAAGATAAGCTATCTGAGACCCATTCATTTACACAGTTGGGACTATGACCGACAACATATCCAAAGATGAAGTTCTGGGGTGGTCCCGTTCTCTCTCCACAAGCTTCACAAGATTTGTCAGTTTTTGAAATTTTTTTCGTGTCAAAGTGCTTCGAACAATCGCAAGTATCTCAATGATGCCGTAGAGCCCGGAACTTTGTGACCACATCTTTGGAAAGTACATAAAATTTCCTTTCTGCGGTAACAGGAGCATTTTTTTCTATCTCGAAAGCTTCATACCGAAAAATTGCGTTGAAAAACGCCTATTTTTGGGAAAATCGACATTTGAAATTCTTAGTTTTGTGACGTCATTATGACGTCATTACCATGACGTAAAACAGTTTTTAAGATCACTAACTGCAAGTTCTATCTTGTCTACTTTCCAACGCTGGGTCGATGAGCTCTGTATCTTTTATGGTTCCCGAGATATTGCCGTTTAAATAGGGTATACTTCTCGCACTAAAGCGTCATCTCTCCTATATGTATATACCTCTATATATATGTATGTATGTATGTACCTATATATATGTGTATATATATGGTCGTAACCCTATTTAACAAGAACACCCTCGATTTTGGCAATATTCAAGTTGTAATAACTCGGTCATTTTTCATCCGATTGACCTGAAATTTTGACAGTTGCACCTTTGACCTCTAAACATGTGATGTTCAAATTTTAGTGCGATTTCGGCAACGGGAACTTGCTCAAATTTCAACGTGAAATATGGCCAATCCATGAAAACATATAGTTGGGGGCTGGCAAGCAAAGTTAAGAAAACTCACCCCCGATGCTCGGAGGCTCGTGTATTGTTAGAATAGCCGTCCAATGCTCACCCTCGGACCCTTCGGGTCCTCGGGCTCGCGCTCGGGCCTTCGGCCCTCGCACTGTTAGGTCCGCCGTCCAATGCTCGCCCTCGGACCCTTCGGGTCCTCGGGCTCGCGGCTCGGGCCTTCGGCCCTCGCACTGTTAGGACCGCCGTTCAATGCTCGCCCACGGGCCCTTCGGGCCCTCGGGCTCGCAAACCGCCGCGGGGGGCTTGCCAGCCCCCTGATTTATCTAGATAATTTCTACTAGATATCTAGATAAACTTCATATCCCTTTTGCCGAGAAATTTCAGCTAAATTTTCCAATTTTCTAGAAATTTTTCAATAATTATTGGACTTTGAAAATTCAAAATTTCTGTTCTGTTCATTTTCATCCGTTTTGGAGATCTAAGTTAGTAAGACACCTTGTGGCTATGCATAGATGGACTTGGACTTATTTCAGACTTCTATGAACATTGCTCAATGTTCAGGAACTCCAGGTTAATGGAAAGACTGTCCGGCTTCAAGTACAATCTGTTTAACTAATAATTTGACCATTGTCAAACTGAAATGAATAACAGAACTAGATAATAGAAGGCAATGTTAAAAAGTTTAATAAAGGATCTTATCACATCAAACAAAAGTTCAATACCTACTCTTAACTCTCGATATTCTCCTCCACTACTATATAAATATTCTGTCACAAAACATTGTGCCCTTTTCAAAAAATGAGGTGAAAATATGTACGAAATTAGCCTCCAGCTATGGCAAATTCATTGCTTGTTTAAAATCAACCCCCTAAATAACCAACATTAAATTGTTAACGCATCCAACTCGAACAACCATTAACTTTGGTATGTTAATTAGGGAATTTCATTCCTTTTTTCTTATTCTCTTATTCTCACTCCAGCAACTCCGACTGTCCGAGGCCATCATCATGAAATCAACCTTAATTCGTCATTAATTGACTCCTTTCCGATGGATAATGGCTAATGCAAGTGTTTATAGCGACTGATGGGTAGATGAGGAACTTGTTGCTACTTTTTTATGGATGATTACATATTTCAACTTAATCAAATGAAACAACGAATGTCCTGAACACCTGAACTTCATTCGATATCAAATGATCTTTTGGTGGTCATTGATATCATAAATTTCAATTAACAACAATGTGAATAACCATTGGGTTATGGGATGATACTCCACTGCAAAAGTTGTGCGTTTCTTACGTTGAAAGTTGTGTCAAATATGTATAAATTCCGGATTCAAAAATTATCTAGATTATCTAGATAATCTAGATAATTGCGAAAAAATTATCTATTTATCTAGATAAAAGATTCCAAGTAGATAATGGAAACCCTAGTAATAATACAAGTAACAAACTCATGGATCGTGTGATATCGAAAATTGTCAAACTCGGCTAACGCCTCGTGTGATAATTTTCGATATAACACTACCATTCGTTTGTTAATTGTACAATATACCATTCATTGAGATAGAAAATGGAGCATCTTGAATAGCATGCATGACACAATTTCATGTACTGACCTTTCTGGGCTTTTTTAGCTTCTTGTTGCTTTTTCTTTTCATCCAATTCTTTCTGTCTTTCCTTCTGGTTTCCCAATATCTGACCTTTGATTTGCTGTATTTGTTGTTGTTGCTTTTTTCCCTTCTTATTTTTCATTCCAAATGTTTTATCCTCAAGAACTTTTTCTTTCTTCTTTTGGTCATTTTTATTTTGAGCAGCATTCTTCTTTGGTGGCATTGCTCAGAGAAATACAGATTACAAAATATGTAGGGGCAGAAGCCCAAGGGACAAAAAAAATCGAATTTCATTTAAGAGGTTGGGTTTAGATTGGCTTTCATGGAAAATTTCCATTTTTTGAATTTCCATTTTTTGATGGTTTCGACTTACAAATCATTAATTAACTGAGGACTTTAAGACCCACAACCAAAGAAAACTTATCTCAGTGACATGCAGCATTTGTATTCAGGTGTACTGTAGAAAGATGAGGGTTAAGAGAAGAAGGTTCCCAAAAACTCAGCAATGCATCCCCTAAAGCCCCAAGAAGTTAAGCCCCCTTTTGGTAATGTCAACTAGCTTAGAGGGGGGCTAAATTAAACCTCCAACATTTGAGCCCAATATCCTACATGGGCAAACATCCACATGGTTTTTCCAAAGTACCATTAGAGGGAAGCACCAAAATTAACTAATTAAACAACAAAAAGGTACTCTCCAGACAAGGAGGCTGTAATTACTGTCCCCAGGGTATGTTTTCTAAATGTTTTAAAAGAGCAGGGTTCCCATTAAGAGGGGAGTGGTTAATTTCATCTTAGCATTGCTTTTAAAGAGACACCAGCACCATCCCTCATCAATTGAATGAATGAAATGTGCAGTATTCAAGGTAAAAGCATATTGTGTGCATTTTTTCCCTCCCCATTGGCCTATTTGTGAATACAAAAAGGCAAATGAGAGGGTTGGCAGAGATCGTGGTCTGGGAGGGCGAGAAATAGAATATGTGTATATCAGGTCCAGTTTGCAATACAACCACTGTATTTCTGAAAGTGCCGATTGCTCCTTTATAATATCAGTCGAATGTCCTCCTCCGTCCCTCCGTCCCATATCACATAAATCTTCAAAATAACAAATTCTTAATTCATGGAGCTGTCGGTTGTCAAAGTATAAATCTTATATTGATCTGGCCCATCCAAATGCTCGAATTCCTAAATTATGATAAGTTCTGAATTTAATTAGGCTGTTGAAGAATTCGTGTCTTAAAACGTTAAAATCTTAGGTGTGAGTTGGGCGGTAGATTTGAGGAAAAGGCTTCGGTTTTGTTCTAGGTTTAGTACCAAAATGCATAACTATTAGAGTTTCTGCTGGATTCGACTGTGTTTTGTATCTTATTATGATGCTAAGGTTACATCAAGCACCGCGGGGGAGGGAAATTAAGCGCCTGCATACGGCCTACGGGAACAACAATAATTGTGTCGGTGTAGGCGCAATTCTTGTTTTATTTGATCAGTCCAATAAGAAAAGTTAAAGGACAACCATAATTAGGTTCACCCAGGAAGCGCTGCATGCTTGCATACACACCTATGCAGGCTTAGGAAGTTATCTAGACAAATTCCATTATCATTTCACAAACTTCACTGCTATGTGTACTCATCAGTAAAAATCAGAAGGGTTGTGGAAAGGGTTGTTAAAGCCCCATATCATGATTTAAAACATTTTCCTTGGATTTTCTTTGGTCCCAGCACTCCAGATAGATATAAAACAATTGTATTGTATTGTATTGTAGGTTCCCCAAACTCGGAAGTAAGGGGGACAGTACCCTTAAGGGCACTGCCAGCACTGGGGCCACGGGACACCACTTATATG